>MU204349.1:3836817-3850326 GCA_017309775.1 Paedocypris sp. Pulau Singkep | reverse complement strand
AAAAAAAAAAAAAAAAAAAAAAAAAAAAAAAAAAAAAAAAAAAAAAAAAAAAAAAAAAAAAAAAAAAAAAAAAAAAAAAAAAAAAAAAAAAATATATATATATATATATATATATATATATATATATATATATATATATACGTATATAGAATATACGTTGAATTGTTGAGTAATTATATATATGTTTATTGGATTTTGGAAAAATCCTAATGTCTCTGAAGAAATTAAAATAGTACCATGAACATTGCAACTTTCTATTCATTATACACTTTATTCATAGTTTAATACTTTATATAATTTAAATAATTTTACTTTATAAATAAAACCTTGCTGAAGTTCACACACGCGCGCGCACACGCATTACTTTAATAATTTTACTACTAGAATTATTACTCAACTCACCTGAAGGGACCAATGCTGTAGGTGTTGATAAACTTCCGAGTAACCGCTGACATTGCAGGGAAATAAAGTGATCAAATCCCGTGAAAACTACTCACAAACTGGCCACATGAGCAGGAACAACGCAGATTTGCACAGGATCTGTTCGAGAAGGCGTTCGCGTTTCCGCGTGTACCGTAAAGTAGCTAGTATATGTACGTATATCTTTGTCATGTCTATATATTATGCTTTTCTCACACGTGGAAATATAAGACGAAAGTCATTATGTACCCTAAAAGGTATTAAAAATACAACGGCTAACAAAATCACTGGAAAGAGCTTTTGTCAAATAATTGGAGCTCCGTGTTTTAGATATATTACGGTATTTAGACACGCGTTTGTTTTATTATCTGTATTATAGATTTGAATATCTGAGATTGCATTGAACTTGAAGTTGATAATTGTTTTTTGAAAATGTACAATGGCCTAAACTCTCACTATATTCAAAGCCTTAAAAGAGCTTCAAAAAAAAAAAAAAAAAAAAACGTGACTTCACGCATGCATTATGGAGTTTTTTTGTTGTTGTTACCAAAAATAGCAAAAGTCAAAATGCATATTGAACTTTTTGATAAATAGTACTATTAAAATGTATAGACTACACATTTTATATATAGTCTATATACTATAATGATTAAAAATTATATTAAAACTGCCAATGAAACACATGTTGATACATACCAAGGAAACACTACAAATTTATTAGAGATAATTATTCACATCAAATCATCATCATTGTTGGTCTTTAGCTGGTCGGATGACGACTGATCATGGGCGAGTGTAGTGAGCTCCATATGGTCTTCTTCCTCATGCTGTGAATGCATCCAGCCATCATGTTACTGGTCTTCTGTTTTCCCCGTCGTCCTTCTCCAGTGGTTTTTCTCGCCTGTTAATCGTGTATATCAGCAGATTGAATGGATAAAAAATGCATCAAGCCAATGAGAATGCTTTTCTGGATCACATGATTTCAGGAGGCGTCTGTGATTGGTCCCAAAACAGCCACCGCTTCAATCTCAACAAGTGCCCCCTATAAAACACAGGTGATTTGTTATCAACAACAACAACAACAACAACACATTCTTCTATAGAACAAAAACACACTCACAATTTACACAATCTAACACAGTTCACACAGTATTTATTCACTCAGTACACGCACACACAACTCACTCAAAAAAAAAAAACGCACATACAATTCACTCGAAGGATAGTTACACACACTCACGATTGAACACAAACTCAAAAAATACACACGCACAATCAGAGTAATCGTTTTGAAAAGTCAACACACACACACACACATGATCTAGCTGATGAGAAACACTTACTCTCGGAAGAGCAGAAACTTGAAAAGCGGCTCTGGCTGGGAAATTTTTACTGAAAACTATTACAAAAGAGAAAAAAGAAGGTTTATTTTTTTTAGATTCAATTCATAATGTGTTGATTTAATTCACATGTAGCATCGCGGAAAGTATCATACAGTAGAACTGAATATGACTGGTGAAGAGACAAGATTTCTTTCACTTGAGACAAAAATTACTCATCTGCATCTAATGAAGCAGGAAGTACATATATGTGGGACCATGACAAATGATAAAAGTGCATTTCTAAATCAAATTTTGTACAAATTATGTAAAGCTGTAATAAGATATTATGAATGGTGCGTACAAATTAAAACCGCAGTACCACGCACACATTCATAAATTCAAGTTGTAATTCAATAGACACGAGCTTTCATTTTGCTAGAAAATTGCTACAAGAAAGTTGTTTGCACAAAAGAATATTTTCAACTAAAAAAACGCAAGCACGACGACTTTTAGTGGTCACTTGCCGCGAACAGACACCGGGGGGCGCTGTTACGTCATTGCTGACGTCTCCGACTCGTACCGAACTTTTTTGTAAAAAATTTTTTACAAATTGATCATTCTTATCTTGGACAACAAAACTGACTCGAACGTCAACGTGCCACCAAAACTACATATTTTATTTTTATATTTTATTCACTTAAAATTGTTGATACTCACATTGCTTGTAAACATCATTCATATTACCAAAGTCCTTGATGTCTGTCAACAGAACTGTTGCCTTGACAACTGCAAAAAAAAAAAAAAAAAACACGCCAAATCCATGAAATAATTTTACCAAACAGCCTAAATTAAATTACCGTTTTCATATCCACATCCGCCAGCTTTTAGAATCTCTCCCATGTTAAGAAGAGCCTAAGAAAGGAAAATCCACCATCAAGACCACCATGATCCTCTGTTAAAAAGTTAAAGAATTCCGAAATTCCAGGAAGTTATAATAAAGAAAATTATTCAGTGTGACCTGTTTGGCTTGAGCCTGCACTCCTCCGTTCACCAAATCTCCTGAAGCGACGTCCAAACCGATCTGTCCTGAGATGTACATGGTGCGGTCCACCACCACAGCCTGGCTGAATGTACAATTTATTTAAATTAATAGTAAAAAAATACTTAAAAGAACCTAACATTGAAACGTTTTAAAAAGCCAGTTATGATCCATAGCTGCCATCTGCTGGTGAAAGTGATGCACTGCAAGTACTGACCAACACAAACCAGTGCTCAGGTGAGATGATAACTACATATTATTAATAATAATAATAATAATAATAATAATAATAATAATTGGACTGTAGGAAACAATGGTTAGTTTTGCATGAATTGCACCAATCCTTTGGCCTAAGCAAAAAAAAAATCTGGAGTAACCTTTGAACAGGCAAAGGTCACAGCACCGCCTCTAACTGCCCATTGGTTAATACATCAACACCCATGTAAGAATCTCAGTCTGTTAAGGACCAAAAAGAACACATGTTTTTGGAAAATACGCAATTCCAATATACAACCTAAAACGCTTATTGGATCATTTAAAAAAAAAAAAAAAAAGATTATTTGAGCCTTAAGAGATTGACTACATGTACAGTATTGCACCGGCATGTAAAGTACCGTATTAAATATAATGTCATTATACTATAGTGAGTTATATGAACAGATAGTACAGACTTAAATGGAAAGGTCAATATTTGTCAATGGGTGCTCAATTACAAAATTTGTTTCTACTTTTTTAATTTAATGTCTCGGAAAATAAGAATTAAAATAGCACACCGAGACATTTCCCCATTAATTAAAACATTGTTTAATATAGGTATAAAACCTTGCTGAAATCACACACACACACACACACACACACGTTACATGTTAAACTACACCAATTATTACAAAAATAGATCCATCGTATAACTGGAGAAAAAAATACCCGGAAGTGAAGTATAAATACTCAAGTAAGTTAAAGTACCAAAGTTAGAAAGTCAGTTAATAGAACTGAATTGGTGTACAAGTACAAAGTAAAATCAAGTAAAATCTCCGTTACTACCTGTATATTCCCTGTCTGCTGGGGGCTTTTGGAGTGTAAATGACTTTTCTGTCAACTGATCCCATGTTGTTCCAAAAGCACGTGTAGTGTCTACGTAAGTGTGAAGTAAAGTAACGCATCCAGCGACACGCTCCTGCACTGAAGCTACCGCCCGTTACTTTGCGAAGGCAGACGCGGAAAAGCTGCTATACATGGATTCTTTCTGCACGTTAGACTTTGTCATGGCAAATAGAGAGTTTGAAGATTAATCTGAGCGCAAACTCTCACCTGTACGGGCCGATCGCAGCTGGCGCCGAGGCGGTGTGGATGATCTTCCGAATGACCGCTGACATTTCGGGGAAATGAAGTGACCAAACGCCGAGGAAACTTCTCACAAACTGGCCATATGAGCAGAAGCGATGCAGATTTGTAGCGGATCTTTTCCACACCAGAAGGCCTTCGCGTTTCCGCGTGTACCGTAAATATGCTATTATATATATTTCCCAAAGACGCATTTCTGTATATTGCGCGTTTCTCACGCTGCTAATTGTAGATATATTCCAACAATACTTATAAACTACAAAAAAAGTTTAAAGGCTGATCACAAAATCACTGAAAATTTGTTAAGAATATTTAAAAATTTAAATCCCGGTGATGTAGATATATTACGGTATTTAAGCACGCGTTTGTATATTTTGTATTATTGATCTCGAGATAAATATATACGCAATAAAGATAAATGCAATCCTTACAACGCTCACCTTTTTCTAAACTTTAAAAGACCTTAAACGCTTTAAAAGAAACACACGCGACTTGGAGATAGTAACAGACCTTTATTCAAAAACACTATAGGCAAGAGTGCAAAAGAAACAAAACATACATTATGAATAATGCACAATAAATTAGAGTGTTCAGTAAAAACGTGCCTATGTAAAAGACGGAGTATTGAAAAGACTGATAATAAGGCATTAATAACATCCATAACTGTGTCATTGATCTCCTTTTGTTTAAAAAAAAAAAGTGACAAACTTCAGCCTAATCAGGGCACGAGCATCAGGAATATTTCTCAAACGTTTCCTTCTTTTTAAAAAGTCTAAGTTCCAATCAGGCCAGTGACAAAGGTTCTGTTGCGTCTAATAGTTACTGTATCAATCGCCTCACAACAGATTTACATCCTCGTAGAAAAATAACAGCAGAAAAGCCAAACAACACCTGAGTTAAAGTAAGAACTCTCAAAGTGGACAAGAAACGCTCCTCGATCATTAATGACCAACGGAACTGAAAAACTGATCAACGCGGACAGGCTGTGCAAGTTTCACACAACTGCGGAGGAACGATGTCGACAAACAGAACAGATGGAATGAAACGTATAGCTGGATTATTAATGGTCTCTTTCGGAAACATGACGACTTTGGGAATATTTTGACATGGTCCCACAAATCCTAGCAGTTTGGTGATGCGTTAAAGAGTTTGAAGCACTAAGGCATCATCAGCCCGATTGTCTTTGGTTTAGTAATCCTAATACAGACGACTTGTGTTTTTTGCCACTCATCTTGACATTTTCACAGTATTTCATCGTTGAGAGTTTTTTTTCCTCCATCAGTTACGTAAATTTTTTCTTTAAAAGCAAAGAACAGTGTGGGTAAAAAGCCAGACTTTATATTAGCAAGGTGAAATTAAAACAAAGAAAAATATTCAGCTTTTTTTTTTTAGAAGAATCTAATAATAAAATATGACTTCTGAGTTCTATGCATAAGAACTATCGTAATCGGCCTTGTCTTTAACAACTCGTGTACACACATCAGAACTTTCTTCAAAAGTACAAACAGCAGGAGCTTTGAATAAGACGCTTCAGTACAAACTCTGGACACAGAAAGAGACATGAGATCTGGCCCGCCAGCTTAGCAGCTTCATCTGCTCAGAAGTTCTGCTGCCGGCGCTTCTTCGCATCCATGGCGTCCAGAATAGGTTGGCGCTTTGCTGTATAGCGCTGCCGCAATTCTTCAATCTCCCGCTCCATCATGGGATCCAGGGCACTGAGACGCATCTGCAGCTCCTCCAAATCAAGGTTCTTCAGCTAGAATAACAGACAGACAGTTACAGATATTTAAACGAATATGAGCAACCCACTATTTTTTTGGGCATAAAAAAAAAAATTCTGGCTAAATATTTTTCTTAAAATACCGCATTTAAGCAAATATAAGCACAGCCCTCCTTTTTCAAAAAAAAAAAAAGAAGTCATTCATTTTGGCTAAATACGTCTTTTAAAATACAAGCATATATAAGCACTCCCCTCAGCTTTATCAGGCACAAAATAAAAGCTCAAAATAAATTTACAAAAACAAAAAATCTGGCTTAATACTTCTCTTAAAATACCCCATTGAAGCAAAAATAAGCAGCTCCCTCATTTTTTCAGGCACAAAATAAAAACTCAAAAAAAAAAAAACCCCAAGTCCAACAAACCACACCCCAACAATTAAAAAAAAAAAACCCCAACAATAACAAAAGCGCTTACAAAATCAAAATCTCCATCTTGCGGCACTTTCCAATTATCAGGAAAAGCTGTTTTGGAGATCAAGCACGGATCATGCTGGTTGTGGTTGTAGCTTTCTTGTGCTTTGTTTGAGTCCTGCTTGTCAAAGTAGTCCATGAAGGATGGACGCTGGCCCTGCTGGGTCGCGGAAATCCCTGCAAAAGGTCACGTTGTGAAAGCAGCGTGAACATTTCGATCAGAAAGGACGTGAGACTCTCACTTCTCATGGAACCCAGATCTTCCTCCTCTTCTTCATCGTCACTGTTGATGACCATGGTGCCGAGGTCTGACTCCAGCATGGTGCTGCCGTGCTCAATCATGGTCTGAGCACCATCACTCATGGTTCCTGTAGCTCTCATGGTGCCGGCGCTCTCGGAGCCAGACTTCACCATGGTGTGGGAATCCACTTCCACTTCCTCCTCCTGCACAAAGCAA
This sequence comes from Paedocypris sp. Pulau Singkep, assembly GCA_017309775.1. Lineage (NCBI taxonomy): Eukaryota > Metazoa > Chordata > Actinopteri > Cypriniformes > Paedocypris > Paedocypris sp. Pulau Singkep. Next base: position 3,843,557 of record MU204349.1, on the reverse strand, counting down.
CACACACAAGGTCAGGACAGCCACAAATGCTCGACACGTGATGTCAGCAACTACGTACAGAGTTCTCGTCGTCCTCTTCCAGTTCTCTCTGCTGTTCCTGTTGTCGTTTTGCTTTCATCTCCATGGCTTCGGTGATCAGGTCCCGTAGGATGGTCACGGGTTTAGCATTGGATATGAAAGGATGCTGCCAAATTAAATGAAGACAAATGATTAAATCTGCAGAGCATATCAAACGTGAATGAGTTTTTAAAGATGACGACGTCTTTTTTCAGAATCTAAACCTGTAGGAGTTGTGTGGCTGTTGCTCTCTGCTCTGGATTCTTCACCAAACACTTCTTTACAAAGTCAGTGAAATCATCACTCCACAACTCTGGCTTGCGAAATGTTGGCGGCGGGTTAGTGGGGATCATAAAAATCGCCTAGATTTTAAATAATAAAAAAAAGAAGCAAAATTAGAAGGAAAAGGGAGTATAAATGAGGCAGTGTCGAGGCGGCTTCACTCACTCTCATCGGGTGGATGTCCGCATACGGAGGCTTTCCTTCCGCCATTTCGATGGACGTGATGCCGAGCGACCAGATGTCTGCCACGCAGTTGTAGCCGATTTCCTGGATGACCTCAGGCGCCATCCAGAAAGGTGTGCCGATAACCGTGTTTCTCTTCGCCATGGTGTCCTTACAAGAACAATATAGTGTTACTACAATCAACACTTTGTGAGCAAGTCTTTGGACACGATTCCAAAAATTGGTCAAAGAAGTCTGTGGAACTAAATTATAATTGCGATTTGAAATGTCTGAAACTGAAAGTTGCAATTGTGGTTTTCATTCTATTTACTTGTGCTTCAAAAATATATTTATTGGAAGTGTTGACGACTCCATAACTGACTTTTTTTGTATCAAATATACATTTGCCCTGATGGTTGATAAAATAACGACAGTAACAAACAATATATGATTATTTTATAAGTAATAGTGACAACTTAACAAATGTCCAAAACTGTTGCTCTTATTCAAAATTCTTTCTACTTACTCTTCTTATATTAATCTGCTAATTTGATGCTTTTATATTCGATTATTTTAAACACTAAATACCGTAAAACTCTTTTTAAAGGCATTTATCACTGCTTTATTTGCTTTTGTCTTTACTGTAAAAAGACAAGCTTGAGAAGCTTGTACAGAAACAAAGGCTATATTATTAAAAGAGAATTCTTAAATAAGACTCAAGGCACAAAGGAACAAGCTTTTCTTTTGCTAAAATGGTGTTTGTTTCAGGAAAAAAAGCACAATTGGTGGCCAGAAGATGTCATAAACATTCTTGCAAGAATCAAGCGGATTTAGATAAATTATAGTCAATAAATGTGTCTTCCGAGATATAAAAAAAATTTACATAGACACTTACAGTGAGTTGTCCAGCGACTCCAAAATCAGCAAGTTTAGCATGGCCCTCTGTGTTGAGAAGAATGTTCCCCGCTTTGATGTCGCGGTGTATTTTCCGCATGAAATGAAGATATTCCAGACCTTTCAGGGTGGATTTAAGCACCGTCGCAATCTCGTCCTCTGTGAGCTAATCAGACACAATCACGTTTACAAAAAATGTGATGCTCATATTGTAATTTTCCTTACCGTTTTGCTACGCAATCTGATGATGTCCGACACCGATCCAGCGCCGCAGTATTCCATCACGATCCACAGGTCTGTGTTCTTGAAATAGCTGCCATAGTACTTCACCACGTACGGACTAGAGAAAAGCGAACGATAAGAGTCAGTCCAAAAACGATGCACATTTGCATTTGATTAAATATTCAGTAGCTGACTTGCCTATCACACTGCTGCATTATGGAGATTTCTTTGATGATCTCCTGCAGGTCTGATTCGACAGGAACCTGCTTGATGGCCACAACCTGACCCGACTCCTTGTGAATGGCTTTGAAGACGCTGCCATATGACCTGAGTTTGTGAAAAACAGAGATGTCACGCACACAAAGAGCGACTAGATAGGAATTATAATCCCGGGTGTTGATAATCACCCCTCTCCGAGCTTCTCGAGGACATCAAAGACTTCTTCAGGCTGCTTGGTGAGACTGTCTTCACTGAGTTTCTTCAGTTTACTGTGGAGGTCAAAGTCATTCGTAAACAAACACACGGCGTTCAAATATCAAGATTAGATAACAGAAATCACCAATTCACGTAATCGGCGTGGCACATAAAACCAGACTGTTTAATACCACAGCAGTTTGTGTTTGTTTGCTAGCGCGAGGCCTGTGAATACTAGCCTGGCTAATGTCTAGATAGCTTCACCAATCGTTGTACTTACTTTTTAGGCACCGACTGTTCCATTTTTCTCGATTCGGGTGACGGACTTTAAGCAATTTCTAGCTTGATTATGGAACACCTCCTAAAGAAAGCAAACATTAAAGCATGTTTTGTGGGTACTTTCAGGAAGCACTATCCGTCTTTCCGCTCTGCCGCTGATAGGCGCTGTGAAACCGGCCGACGTGTGTGATTTTCCGTGTTAAACTGCCCTTCAAAATAAAAGTTCGACAAACGCGGCGCGTGAGTGTTGAATACGTAGCATTTATTTCCCCCGTCTTTTAAAAATACATTTGTTTATTAAAGTATGTTATAAAGTGTATTATGAAACGTTAGAGTCCGTCTGATCATAGCTAATATCTTGTACACAATTAAATAAGTTTTGTTATTACTTCAAGTGATGAAGACATCAGTATCCTTAACCTCCTCATTTCTCGTTCTTTCATCTTGTTTTTCCACAATTTTCCACAAGTCCTTAGGCTGCTTTATGATCCTCCATTCACAAAGAGAATGTATTTCCCCCTCCTCGCAGAAGAGGGCATTCCCAGTCCTTTACTAAAGGCATTGTGGGGAGTTTGTCACTCATGGCCCCAGGGTTATTGTGAAGGCCAGAATGAACCACCCAATCCCAGCCAGGGTTCTACATGGAGGTGAAGTGCTGCCTAGCAACAGATAATTGGGTTACGTGCTGTTTCACCCTACTACAAAGCCAACCGCTGAATTGTGAGAGGAGAAAGAGCAAAGTAATCGCGTTTGTTCTGGATGATGTCAAACGTCCCGTCTTATGTTGAGTGTCAAGTACAAGATCCGTCTGTCTGTTTTCCACTCATGTTATCCTTCACTCTCCTTTCATCAAGCCATCAGGTGTTTTAAGGTATAACGTCTATACGTGTTTGAATAAGGTATATATTTTAAATAGTCATGTATATTTATGTGTGTGTGTGTGTGTGTGTGTGTGTGTGTGTACAGTATATGTTTCAAACACACACATAATTAAAACTTGTATTCATGTACGTTTGTTTGTTTGTTTGTTTGTTTGTTTATTTGTTTATATATAGAATTATCTATAAAATGTGTGTGCATATATATACAGTGTAATTCTATAAAATTATACATCTCTATATAGTACATACATGTGTGTTTGTATATAGAAATATAATAAACACACATTCATATAGATAAATATACATTTAAACAAAAATATGTATGCATAAATATATACGGATGTAAGTATATATATATATATATATATATATATATATATATATATACACGTGTATATATATATATATATACACGTGTGTATATATATATATATATATACATGTATATACATATATAGTCAATCTATACTTCAATCGTTGTCTCTTCGTACATATATAGTATTTCAATGCGTATCTGTGTGTATATAAAGTTCCATGTCTGTATTATATTGTACTATTGTAATATTTTGACTAGATGTATTGATGCGTGTTGCACTGAATAGAAAGTTGCTATAATTTCATTGTACATGTATTTGACTTACATTGTAAATGTGCACAGTGACAATAAAGGCTATTCTATTCTAAATAGAAATGCAATATACTCAATATGTGAATATTATAATTCTCTCTCACACACACATACTCATGAAGAGAGAAGCAAAATTCAAGCTGATAGTGTGTAAAAGAGGCCGAGGCAGAAAGCGTGTGTGTGAGAGAGGGATAAATGGAGGCAGGAGGGAGGGAGGGAGGGAGGGAGGGAGTGAGAAAGGGGGCCAGATATCAACACAGCGTCAGCGCCGCAGATTACAGGCGAAGCGTCAGTGCAGACAGGATACAGCCTCACTCAGCCCGAGCCGCACATCAACAACACCACTGGACACTGGACATCAAGCGAACGTGACATCTGAGGACACGCGTGGATGTGTGAGCACAGCGTGAGACAGCCCCGGGTCCGTGTTCATGAGCAGAATCAGGGAGAATGAGTCTTGACCCCGTGCAGGTCATCAAGGGGCAAGACCCCGCGGCCATCACCTGTGCGTCCGCCTCAAACGGAGACAGCAAAGTCTCCTGGGAGGAAAGCCCGGATCTTCACGACAACCTGGGTTCCACAAAGAAGCCCAAGTCAGTAAGTGATTTGTTTTTTTTTTACATGTCATATAGCTAGAATACGAATCTGACACTCTTCGGGAGAATCTGTGGAACTTTGTGAGATGTTTCGATTGCTCCTCTGTGCATAAGTTGGATGGAGAAGCACAACAGGTTTAAGGGAGGAGGAGGAGGAGGAGGAGGAGGGGTGGCACTATTAGGTAACAGTATAAATGTAAGAAGATAATGCCAATGGAGATACAGCAGGTGCAGATCATTTTAAGTCGTATAGACTCTGCTAACTGAAATACCATCTTCAACGCTGATTAATGGACTTGTAGTATGGTTTGTATTCCATATTTATGTTGGGAAATAGTGGATCCAAATTTGTCAATGGATCATCTAGGGACGTTTTTGTACATACATTAAATCATGTGGAGCAAGCAACTGGTCGCCAGTATTTGCATGATTTTCCACTATAAGCGTCACTGGCCTTTTCCCACTTCTATTAATAACCTGCAATGCTGTTCTCCTCTTTGTTGTCCTCCTGTAGTCCGCTCTTCCACGGTTTGCCACCTTCTTCTAATCAGATTAAACCTTTGAGTGATTCACAGGCTTTGTCTCGGGTTTAGATTGGTAATATACGGCCGGTGGAGAAAGTCACCTTCCAGTTTATCAGCCTTTCGCGTTTTTATTGTTTCACCACTTTGACGGGTGAATATTTTGGCAGATTGTGACTGGATATACTTTTAAAATCGCTGCTTCAGGTCATTTTCCAATTGAGATTTAGTGGACGATTTAGGAATAATCCCAAATAGTTAGATTTACATTTTTTGGTGCTTTGGTTGTTTTTTCTGCATAGCATCGTTAATTTTTCTTCAATTAAGTACAGTATTTAAAACATTACATATAGGAAACAACGTTTTAAAAAGTCACAAAATGTAATGAAAATGTAACAAATGATAAGTAGCTTGTGATGATTCCAGCTGTTGAGAAAAACATTTTTAACGTCATTAATGAAAAATTTTTTTTAATGTTTTTATTATGTATATTAAAGCAAACAAATCTGCCCAGGAATGTTTTTTTTAATCGCAGTTTGTAAAAAAAAAAAGCAATCTCTTTCCGCGTTGAGGAAGAATGCAAAGTGTGCGTTACGCAGAGACTGAACTTTTGGTTTCTTCTTAGACACGGCTCAAGAAAACACACTTTGCCTTGTTTATTTACCAAGAGTTTCCTGAGAAATCCGGCCGCTGCTCGGTCACAGGCCACCACGAGCTGTTGTGTCTGTAACTGTATATATGCCAGAATAATTACACGGTCTCTATATCAGGAGCATTAAGTCTGAACCTTCAACGACACCACATACTCCTGAGCAAGCATCTGTGGAGCTTTTTATATAACGCGTGGTTTATATAACACCGTACCAAACCAGAACTGAGATTTCACTTCAGCTATGTTCTCGAATCATTTGATTGAAATATGCTTTAGGTGTAGGCTGAGAAATATAGGTTTCTCAGTAATTTCTTGGTCATTTGTACCACTTTTCCCAGTCACTAAACCCTGTGATTTGTATTACATGACAAACAGATTTGTATGACTGGTTGATATGAAATGTCCTTTCGTAAAGGGACCTGTGAGACGGGCCAGGAAGGTGGAGGGAGGCATTTTCTTTGTAAGTATTTCAGATCGGTATCAAAGGTCATGCAGATTCTCATTTCCGCCATCACATTAACATCCTTTTCTGCTTGGCTCTACTAAACGCATGACCTTTTGACCCACAATATGGACTCTGAGCGCTAAAACGACAGCTGCTTTCAGCGCATTACGGTTTTTTGTATTATTCAATTGAATTATTAATCAGAAAATGACGTACGCAGCCTGTTTGAGCCGTTTGGTGAATTCAAAAACACAATTAAAGACAGAATTCTTAAAAAATAATTGGGGATAAAACTGTTGTAAAACATAATCTAAATATCTTAAGGAACAAAAATTAAAAACATATAGAATACTCAATATATATATACACACACACTTTATTGTCGTTCTAACTTTTAGTTTCCCAAAAACCATCTCAGATTTAAGCACACACACACACACACACACACACACACACAGCATAAATAAAAAAGTCTGTAACACTGAAACGTTTTTTTTTCTTGTTTTCTTTCTTTCTTTTTTTCTCTTTTACTTCATCAATCAATTTATCAATCTATCAATCTATCTATCTATCTATCTATCAATCTATCTATCTATCTATCTATCTATCTATCTATCAATCTATCTATCTATCTATCTATCTATCTATCTATCTATCTATCTATCTATCTATCTATCTATCTATCTATCTATCTATCTATCTATCTA
>MU204349.1:3814444-3826716 GCA_017309775.1 Paedocypris sp. Pulau Singkep | reverse complement strand
CGAGTACACCTACTTCACTAATGTAATCGAGTACATCTACTTAACTACTGTAATCAAGTAAATGTACTTCTACTGTAATCGACTGAATCTACTTCACTATTGTAAACAAGTCAACCTTTTTCTCTACTGTAACTGAGTAAATCTTTTTCACTACTGTAATCGAGTAGACCTAATCCACTACTGTAATCGAGTACACCTACTTCACTAATGTAATCGAGTACATCTACTTAACTACTGTAATCAAGTAAATCTACTTCTCTACTGTAATCGAGTGAATCTACTTCACTATTGTAAACAAGTCAACCTACCTTTCTACTGTAACTGAGTAAATCTTTTTCACTACTGTAATCGAGTAGACGTAATCCACTACTGTAATCGAGTACACCTACTTCACTAATGTAATCGAGTACATCTACTTAACTACTGTAATCAAGTAAATGTACTTCTACTGTAATCGAGTGAATCTACTTCACTATTGTAAACAAGTCAACCTTTTTCTCTACTGTAACTGAGTAAATCTTTTTCACTACTGTAATCGAGTAGACCTAATCCACTACTGTAATCGAGTACACCTACTTCACTAATGTAATCGAGTACATCTACTTAACTACTGTAATCAAGTAAATCTAATTCTCCACTGTAATTGAGTACATCTACTTCACTGCGGTACTCCACCACTTGCCACCTTCCTCACCGCTGCTTGTCCTCCTCTTCACAGGGCCCACTGAAGGGTTTTCTGGAAGTGCTGGGGAAGCTTCAGAAGAAGTTCTACGCTAAAGGTCACCGCCTGGACTGCCCCATCCGCACCTACCTGGTGACGGCACGCAGCGCGGCCAGCTCGGGCATCCGTGCCTTAAAGACTCTGCGGGCCTGGGGGCTGGAGACAGACGAGGCTCTGTTCCTGGCTGGAGCTCCCAAGGGTCCCATGCTGGAGAAGATCCGGCCTCACATCTACTTCGACGACCAGATGTTTCACGTGGAAGGCGCGGTGGAAATGGGTGCCATCGCCGCCCATGTGCCCTATGGGATTGCACAGAAATACCCTCATAAAAAGACCAGCAACACCACCAAATAGCAGATTGAAACGTATTTTCCCTCAGTTGAGCGCTCAGTAGGCCACGATGGGATGTTCTTCATGAAACTGACTCAAAACGAAAGCTTTTTTTTATTTCAGATCGACCTCCTGGACACGGAATGTGTGCTGCTATTCTCACAAGCCATCGTGTGTTCTCTGTAATACACAAAACACACAAAAACACTTACGATCAGTTCTGTTTTAGCCACCCTGTATATTTCAGCAATAGAATTGTGTATTTTTTTTTCGGTATTGTGTTGTGAGAGACAAACTTCTGCTTGCTTTTATCGGAGGAGACTGATGGTTCGGTGATGTTCGGAAAAGCCATAGTATTGAGACCTAGCTTTGAAAATAAAAGCGGAGAGTATCAGACACTGTATATTCTGTAAAGTGTTACTTGTGCTTGGATTTATCATCCTCAAACAATATATATTTTAATAGGAAACATCTTAAGAGCAGAGTATCTGGCATTCTGCAGTTTTAAATGGGACATTGACTTTCCACTCTACAGTATGTGGATTTCTTCAAAATCTCAGATGTATTAAATTTTTAACAAAAAAAACTATAGTATTTATTGTTTATTCTTGATTAAAACTCGGGTCGAAGGATCAAGACAACATCCCGCAGACAAAATAAATTCTTGCTTGTGCGAGATTGGTATGTTCTGGACGTTTCTGGATTGTTCATTCTGATCAATTTTAATTTAAGATAACAATGCAAAAAATCCAAAATGCTTTTTAAAGTTGTACTTGAACACCAATAATTGACTCTTGTTCTTTTCCCTATTATTAAAGATGACCAGTCGATAGTTCAACTCATATTTCAGTTTATTCGTTTAATTCAACATGCTCTGAACATTGTTTTGACGTATTGCCGGAATTGTGAACCAAACTCCTGCTCTAGTGATGGAATGTAAAGTGGAACCCTCTTCATCTGAGGGACCCAGGCCCCATGTTCTCAGAGCGCCCCCAACAGGATACTGCAAAGAACACAGTTGAACAATTTAAAAAATACTGTATTAGGTGTACAACCAACACACACACCTACACACACACACACACACACACACACACACACACACACACACACACACACACACACACACACACACACTTCTAAATACTGTACTATATTTTGCATTGTAGTATAGATTGTGTACTTTCACGTTTTATACTATATATTACATATATACTTTATAAATAATTAAGCTCTTATATTATATTAATTATAATACAACAATAATAATATTGTATATAATATATAAAGTATGTTATTATACAGTATATTATTAATACATAATAATACACATATTAAATATATTATTATACAATACATTTTTTCCATTACATTATATTATATATGCAAAATATACCTGTTAATTAAATTATACAGTATATTATATGCAGTAAAATAATCAAATCCCAAGGTAATGCTGTCTTTATCAAACAAAATAATCTTTTTTTTTTTTTGCTCAACACGGAGTGTTCCATGTGCAGGGTTTACTGTACATGCATTTTTAAATACCACCCGAACATGCGCTACCTCAGACTTACACCAGATGGCAGCAAATCCTTACTGGAGTCTGACCTTCGCTTACAAACGCTCTATACAAAACCTGTCTGTCTATCCATTCATCCAATCATCCATTCATTCATTCATCTCTCATCTGTCTTTCTTTCTAAGAAGTGATATATGAAATCTTAAAAAAAAAAATGTCAACAACCAACCTCTAAAAAAAACTCTGCAAATTAGCATTTTTTTTTAAATAGAAGCTGCAACAACCGATATGCCCAGTGCATCTCGGGTAAGACCCAATGACCTTTGTGTGCACACAGCAGTGTTTTACTCCCAAGAAGAGCGCGGTAAACCGTTCCCATCATCACACACTGGTTTCCTTCCTGCGACTGGCTGACAGTGGCCTGCGTGTGTGGCTCTGATAAGGCTTCTGAAAGTTTTTTTTTTTTTTTTTTGAAAAGCCTTAATTTAAGGCAGATTATACAAATAGACAAACGTACAGCAAAAATACAACACAAAGAGTGCATTAAAACAAATAATCATAATAAATAATAAAATACTTTAGACCAGGGTTGGGCAAACTACGGCCCGCGGGCCACATGCGGTTTATTGTTTTAATCCGGCCTGCCAGATTTTTTATGTAAATCCGTTTAACCTGTTATGAAGGGTTTTTTTTATGCAACACATTTAAAAAAGCGGAACCATAAACACAAAATGTACGTAAAAGAATTGTACTCTGTACTGTTAAATAATGTACTTTTTTAACATGTATTTTTACACTGTCAGTCTATGGAATCAGAAGGCAAAAAAAATAACGTACATTTTTAAGAAACGAACGGAAAATGCTTCACAATGTTTTGTTTTTTTTTTCGCTTGCAATCTTCACGTTGTGGGTTGAAACATTTTTTTCTTCAGAATTTTTCGTTTGGACTTCTGGCACTGCTGGCCCTTACTCTGATTGGCTAGTGAGAATGTGATTGACAGCCGCTTGACCAGAAAGCCCGGCCCGGCCCCTTTGTCAAATGTTAGAATTTAACGTGGCCCGCGAATCAAAAAGTTTGCCCACCCCTGCCTTAGACCTATTACAGAACTCTATTGTTTTTAAGGCTTAAATTAAAACCCCAGCGGAGTGTTCGGTTCCACGAGCTCTCCAAATGCCACTGTTCCACTGAAGGCTTCGGAAAGTGGAGCAGCAACAGACTGTTTGTTGTTGCGAGACTATTAAAGTGGGAAATAATGAGTACAGCGCGCTCCCCTGTGGCCGGGATGACCCCGGGTCAGCGGTCCACTCAACACAAACACACCGCAGCTCGTGTCATGACAGCGCGCCGTTCATTAGGCTAATTGGAGAGAGCAATTAAAGATAATAACAAGGTGTGAGTATTGTCTCCTAGTCGCTGCTGGAGTAAAGCACGCGAACAGCTGCTCTGGTTGTGCGTATTTCGAGCTCGTGCGCATGCGCAGCGGTGGACAGATGGACTGAAGTGCGGTGACCTCGTCTGACCCCGCGGACTTATTGCTTTAGTTAATAATGTGGCTTGTGCATTCCCGGATTGATGTCGGCGAGCGAGCCGGGGATCTGTGTAAACATAATGTGTAATATCCTGTGGAATCAATCGCTTCTTTTCTCCCGTCCATGTCCGTCAATGAATTGGCTTGTGAGGTAATGGAGAAGTAATGAGAGTAATGAATCCGCGCGAGCAGCTGCTCGGGAACATGCGGAGGAATGATGGAGGAGATGCGGCTCTTCGTTATGACGCAATACACGAGAGGCTAAAGCAGGTAATCGACAACTTCACAAAAATCAATAAATCAACGCAATCCGAATGAGAGCGTTGCGTTTAGACTTTATAGGACGGGGGAAATTGCTGTCTGGCGTTTCGCTGCGTCAGTGTTCGCTAAACTGATTTGTCTGTTTGAAAAGATGATTTCCAAACCTAAGGCGATTATAATGCTCCAAAAAAAGTAAAATACTGTACTGGCTTTCTCTCTCACTCTTACTTCTCTCTCTCTCTCTCTCTCTCTCTCTCTCTCTCTCTCTCTCTCTCTCTCTCTCTCTCTCTCTCTCTCTCTCTCTCACACACACACACACACACACACACACACACACACACACACAGCTCCATCAACCCCCCCCTCATTTTTTAATTTGCCTGTGCTTTATTTGCATTACAAAAGGATTTAATTGTTTTGCCAACGCGATAAGAACTTAACTGTTTACAGCGCAATTAACAAAAGAACAAAAAATGAATAATAAATACAAATCTCTTAACTCTGTTTAGTAACTATTTTTCTCTCCCTGTCTTTCTCTTTCTATTCACCTTTAGGTTATGGACTATCTGTTTGTTCTCTATTTCTTTCTTCCACTCTTTCTACAGATCTCTGTCCTCTCTCTCTCTCTCTCTCTCTCTCTCTCTCTCTCTCTCTCTCTCTCATTCCCACTCGTTTTCTAGGTCTCTCTCATTTCTCTTTCTGGCTTTCTCTTTCTATTCACCCACCACCCATTTAGATTACTGATTCTGTTTCTTCACAGACTTGTGAATCTGTTTGTTCTCTCTTTCCTTCTTCCACTCTTTCTCTAGATATCTGTCTTATTCTCTCTCCCAATCCCACTTGTATTCTGTGTCTCTCTCTTTCTTTCTCTTTCCATCTTTCTCTTACTATTCGCTCGCCACCCATTTAGGTTACTGACGCTATTCTGTGTTCTTTCACTTTTTCCTCTAGATCTCTGTCTTATTCTCTTTCTCTCTCATTCCCACTCATTTGCAACGTCTCTCTCGCTTTTTTTTCTCTCTCTCGCTGCCTCTTTCTCTTTCTATTTGCCAACCTCCTGTTTATGCTCCTGCCTTACTATATCTGTTCTCTCTCTCTCTCTATTTCTCTCACACACACTCTGTCTCTTTTTCTGTCTCTTATTCTGTGTTTTCTCTCGTTTCGCTTCATTTTCTGGCAATCTGTCTTATACAATTTTTCTCTTTTTCTCTCTCTCCTCTGCTTCCACTCTTTCTCCAGCTCTTCCTCTCTCTGTCACTCACACATGCTCTACAGGGGTGGCTGATTCCTCAAGCATCCCCCAAAGATCTGTGCGCAGAAATCAGCCATCAGTTCTGCATGAGTGCTTGGGAAAGACAGTGAGGTATAGAGAGCCAAGTATCGCTATAGAGCTCTTCTCTCCACTGAAATGTCTCCTTAAACAAGCATGCAGATCCAATCGATAAGCTCATGCACTGCGGGCCATTGATTTCCGTTGCGACTAAAAGCAACAGTTAGACACATTCTTCTACCTGCATCTAAAAAAAGTCCGGAGATTTTCTCCACCACATCAGTGCGGCGCCAAATTGAGTATAGTGAGGAATGCAATTATGGGATTTTGCTGATATCATTGCGTTCAAATGTTACATTTCGAATTGACTCTACGTTTCATCAGTATTTGTAACTGGAAATGCTTTGTTTTTTTGCATTTTGGCACCCCCCCCCTTGCTGATACTGGACTGCGTTAATGGTCGACGGGAGGTATCCATGGTAACAGGAAGAAGTTGTTGCTCAGAGTGGGCAATCTATGGTCAATCTTTACAGTATTTATTAAATTAGAAACAGCTTACTCCTGTCTCCATAGTAACCACATCCCATGTAGCACCTTGAGGAACATCACCCTACTGCTTGGTAACCAGTATATATTTAGGTGTGGAATCCCTCTTTTTATTACGGTTTCCTAAAAGTCAGTACACAGCCCAAACCGTACAAAATTTTTTGTTGTTTTTCCAACAGCCACTGTTGTTCTGATGAAAGCAAGTGGTGGACGTGCTTTTTTTCCATGATCTTTTTCACATTTGCTGTCGCAAAAAAGCAACAAATCCGTTCTATGGCCCAAAATTTAGTTTAAATAACAAGGATAAGTTTGGGATAAAGTTACGTTTTTTATGTTTAAAATTTCAAATATTAATGTTTAAATTCAGGATTTGCCCCAAATAAGTGGAGATTTCCCAGTTCGAGTTGTCTGGAAAAGCCAACTTCAATTGGGAAATGAGAAATTAAATATATGCAATTAATTTATTAACACACTTCCACCTTAAAAATACACCAACAAATACATCAACATGCATTAATAAAATATAATATTAAAATGCTTATTCATCCATTTAATTTATTTAAGCAATAAAATATTTTACATTTGTTTTATAAAATGTTTCAAAAATCGGTTTTACATTTTAACGTTTCCATAAAACATGTTACTTAAAGCAACTCAGCACTGATCACGATTTGGCAGCTAAGTAAGATATTGTAAACGATTCCAGTGATTTAGTCCAGTACTGACATGGAGACGTATCTCTGTGGTCAGGCTGTGGGTGGACAGGCCAGTGGTGGGTGGGTGGCTTGCTCCGGAGTTCTGGGTCCCCAAAGTGCATCTGCTCTGTGAATTTCGCTTCACTCCAGGAAAAAAAAAAAACATGCATTTCAGAGCACTTTTCTAAATGAAAATCATGCATTATTTTCCATGACAAATATACATTTCGTTTTATTTTTTTTGGCTGTATGTGACATTCAAATAAGCTCTTTTCACATTCCACAACCCCACTGATCCACACGTGCATCTGATTCATATCAAAAGTCCCTTTGAAATGAGTCACTTGTATCAAAAGTATCGTTTGTTTTTGTCTAACACCGTGTGTGACTTCTCTCCTGAAGGGAGTGACGCTCGCTGTGATGTCAAACATCGTTTTTCGCTCCGTAACCCGTGTTTAAACGTAATTATCCCATGCCAAGAGAGAGATCTGAACCAAATGAAAAAAGGTCGAAACTGTGTTATGAAGAGAGGAACTGATCCAGATGAGCGTCAGACCCCCGGCCGACTTATTGACATCTTAATTTTTGGAGCTTTTTAATAAAGCCAAAGAGTGTATGAAAGGTCACTGATTCACCTCCCGGTGGCTTTCTAACGCTTGAGTCACGCTTCACTCTATGTGTGAAGATCTTATTCTCAGAAATCACTGTTGTTTGACTTCTCCACGACAGGCGTCCCACCACACACTGCTGACCCCGAATGGCCAGGCCGTGTCCCCGTGTGTCGGTCTAAACGCACAATAACGTAATAACCAGGACCCCGTGTGCACGGACACAACCCGACTCCTCAGAGGAGCAGATTATTCACCTTAAGCCAGTTATGGTCCTGAGGATATGAGAATAATGAAAAAGCAAGATGTTTACCAGTCTCTCGGTTTCATATGGGATCTGTGGACCATTTTTATATGAAGATGTTATATTCGGAGCTATGGGAAAGACTGAACTTCTAAGACACAGAGGCAAGAGGGAATCACTAACTTTAATTTTTTGTTTGTTTTTGTTTTATTAGCACTCTGATTGGAAAAAGCATGCAAAAAGTATAATGCTGTGATAATACATTATTTGTAACTATTTTAATTACATTTTTTATTATTATCTAATAACATGACCTTTGTAGTGACACAGTTGTATCAATTTTGTGTTCATTTCAGTTGTACTAAAAGACTGAACTTTTAAGCCTTTTTGCCACGAAGAGGAACTCTCACAACTCTTGTTTTTATTTTATTAGCACTCTGATTAAAAAAGCCTTTAAAAAGCAACAAGCTGTAATAAAACATTATTTGTAACTGTTTACATTTTTATTTATCATATAAAGCGGGACAAGACAGAGAAAATGGACGAGGGAGAGCAGTGTGTGTGCGTACATTTATAAAATTGGAAGCGTCGTTTATCTCAAATATTAAATTTACCAATTAAAAATTGTTGTTGTTATAACGCACAAATACATCACAAACTATTTCACTCGCATTCTAATGGGCAACGAAATGTTGCAGCACCACTGAGTTTGTGAAATCCAAAGACTAGAACTTTTCCTCTACTTTGAGCATCGGTTAAGAACACGCTTTTATTCGCCTCTTGACAATAACAGATTTTCTCCCCGATTCCGATTTCTCTGAGTCAGTCTCCGAGGGGGGAGCCTTTCTATCGCTCACCATGGCAACCTCCTTGTGCGCTGGGCTGCTTCCAGATCATATGGTGTGAGGTTGCTTCAGAATCTGTCAGGACGGCCCTCAGACTAACACCAAAGGACACGAAAACCTGCTAATCCCTGCGCTCGAGTGTTACGACTGAAATATCAGGCATTGCATCAGACCCGCGTCTCCCATTCCGATTAACCCCGACACTCCTGGGAATCCGGAAATTCCCAGGAGTGAGAGCCACTATAACCACGGAGCCAGATTTCCTACACGACTCCTTAGTCTCCAAACATTCAGGAGATCAGAGGTGTATGGTACTTGAGTAAATGTACTTTGTTACTTTACTTAAGTATGTTTTCGGTACTTGTACTGAGTATCAATAATGTAAGCAACTTTTACTCTCTACTTCACTGCATTTCTGGTTGAGTATCTGTACTTTTCACTCCACTACTTTTGAATTGACACTTAATGTTACTCGTTACATTTTGATGAACCATAATCGATTTTTATATATTCGGATTTTTATATGATTCGGATAATTTCTTGGGCGAACAAGGAGATTTTGCCATCTGTAATCTGCAAAAAGCTTTTAGTTCTTTATTTATCGTGTTGTACCATTTTTGAAACGTGGAGGTGTTACATTTCGTTTCTGTATTAGAAAATAAAACCGCATGAATAGAGTTTTTTCACATTTATTTGTTTTATTTTAGCCTAAATTCCGTACGAGTAAAATACTTCAGTTCTTTTAAAAATCGATACTTTGCTACTTTGACGCAAGTCTTTTTTTTATAGTGGTGACTTTTTACTTGTAATTGGAGTAACGTATACAGCACGCATCTGTACTTTTCCTTAAGTGTGGTTGTCTGGTACTCTTTCCACCTCTGCAGGAGATGTAGATGTCTCCAACCAACGTGATGGATCTTTCCTTGCTGACATCAAACAATGGATGTCCAGTGTCTGAAAGCCTCGTGTTCTTCCTCACTGCGGGGTTGTCTGCTCTCATCCGTTAACATCCTTTGTGCTATATTTAGATTCTACCAATAACCAGAACCACGTCGCTTGATGAGCCGTATCCTCCGGCCGATGAGTCGCACTGGTTGACATGGCTTCCCAATCGGAGCAATTTCATCACCATCCACAGATGCTTTGAGACGTCCCGTAATGTGACAGACGAAGATTCTCACATGGATTAAATCATCACAACTTTGTTGCCATGGAAGCTCAATCCTTTTGGAGAATCTTCCCATTGTTCAGTCTCCATTTAATTAATGCGTCTGAGCTGCCGGAGGCTGTTCGGCACACGACTTTGCGTTTGTCAGCTCTGTCCAATCATGTTTGTTTTGGCTGTTGCTCTTGTATGTGGTAGGCAGACTTCGGTTCCGCAGATAATCCTTGGGATATTTTTTGTCAGATTATTGGTGCAGTTTTTATTGGGACATTTAATCCCAATTTTCCACCTGTTGAGTATGTGCATGTTTGTCGTGCATGTTTTCACAGCATTGTGTTTTTGTACCTTTTGCACATTTTTGGTACTTTCTGTAAATTGCACAATTAAAAAAAAAATCTGTAATCACAAATTGCACAACATTTTTGTACTACTTTGTACTACTTGTACTCTTTGTAAATCGCACTTTTTTTTGTACCACTTTGTACCAGTACTTTTTGTAAATTGGACATTTTTTGCACTACTTATATACATCAATTTTACTAAACTACAAAATACATGTAAGGAGTATGGGATGAGTAGCAAAAGCAATCGCCACCTGCAGGTTGCTAAAGGTACTGGATGCTGTTTATGAGCTCAATCATGTGAACATTTTACAATCTGCCTTTAAAACTTCACTGAAAATTGCTGATGCCATTTTCATCTTCTCGTGAAAATTCCTGTGTGAATATTTTTTTATTAATAATATAATTTTGGTCAAATTTGAGTTTTATTTTGAAAAGAATCACGGTAAGGCCACGGCATGAATTAGCCGAGCTGCAATAATCTGTCAAATTTCAAATATCCGTTTAATGCACATGCAAATTTGTGCTCATTAATGCGCGCAGAGCCGAGCGGAAACATTTGACCTTGCTGCATAAAAATAAGGCTCTGAATCCTTTAGCACGATGCTAATTCAGACTGGGATGTCCCGGTTTTTGTCCTGGTAATTAAGACAGTCACAAAGAGGCTAATTAGGCTAATCCGCGTTAATTAAAATCACTCCCATGTGAAGCGGATCTGAAATTGAACTTGGATTGAAAGACTAATACAGATGTGATTGATGTTTACAGAGATGTGGCCTATATGCTTGGCTCTTTGAACACAAGGCTCTTAAATGGAAGGCCTTAGATCATGTTGCAAGACGCTACTGGGAAGGAAAAAAAAAACCATAAGCTGTGGCTTGAGTTCAAATCCGCTTCCATTCTCATTTTAATTATTCAGGGATGAGTCTGTTAGCTTTGCAGAGATAAGAAATGCCATTTGTAGAATGTGAAAGGATACAGTAGTGGGAACGAACAATAAATTGATGTTAATGTGAAGATATTGTTGATACAGCAGCTTCATATCAAAGAGGTTTAGATTATTTTTTGAAAAGAGAAGGCTACAGTTAAAAAAAGAAGCGCTGCTAAATAAGTTACAGTTAGTGACATTCTCTAAATCAAATAAGCAGAAGCCGTCGCAGTATTGACTTTCAGTGGAAATCAGCCGAAATGTCACAGCATTGCACGTGCGCGCGCACACACACACACACACACACACACACACACACACACACACTAGGAGAGGTTAACGTTACTCGTTACTTTATGATTGTGTGAGACAAATCTGCATTTTTATCCAGGGTGGACGAGGTGATATTGCCATCTGCAGGATGCTGAAGGTACATGACTTTACTTATGAGCAAAATCACAAGAATGTGAATTAGAGGTTGCACTTTTTTGCACATTTGACTTTTTGTTCGTTGTTTTTTTTTTAAATCTATTTTGTTCAGCCATTTTGAAACATCGAGGTGTTAAATTCTATTACTATAAAATGAAATAAAACAGCATAAGTGGATTTATATTTAACCATCATTGATTTCCCTCAACCTAACCCCAACCAACCCATCTGGACCTTCTAACAGGCCTTCAATGCCGCGCCGGACTCTAATTTGACTTGAATATATATGAAGAATATTTAAATTACCCACCCAGCCACTATTCTGTATTGTATTTCACCATAAGTCGCCCGATCAATGTGAGAAGCAAGATAACTGTTTCAAGATAATATAACTTACTGTTACTATTTACCATGTCATCACTGTCTTTTTGTTGTACCAATGTTGCGTCTGCAAAACACAAATTTCCCCTAGTGTGATAAATAAAGTCTCACTCACTCATTAATCGCCGGTTATATAACCAGTTTAAGAGTTACTGTATAGGAAAAGTGTGCATTACGTCGCATTCATAATGCATGAGATATGTTCTACGCTCCCAACAGCTGAGAGGCACGTGTAAGAGATATCTGCCCCATTGTGCCCGGCAACCTTCTGTCCCCTTCATCTCATCCTATCGCTTCTCAAACACACATTCTTTGATCCACAGAAGATATAAAATATTGATCCGAGCACAAGGCGGCTTCAGGTTCCACAGTGCTATTGTTAGATCATAAGAAAGACGGCGAAAACACAACTCCTTTCTGACCACATTAACCCGTCGCAGTAAATATCTGTGGAGCT
>MU204349.1:3788063-3809187 GCA_017309775.1 Paedocypris sp. Pulau Singkep | reverse complement strand
CTGGACGGTCTCTAATGGCTTACCAAACAAAATCCCATTATCTTGTGCTGGTATTACTGTCCTCTTTCTCAGCAGTTCTCACAACCCCGTTACTGCTCGGGCAGGATTATTGAAAGGACTCGTAGATGCAGTGTGATCAAATATGAATCAAACAGAAACAGCCTCCAAAAACATGAAAAAAATCGCTCTGCAATGCAGCATTCTGAAGGATTCCATCGAGAATTAGACCAAACCACTTCACTGGCGTTAACTCGCCAAACAGATCCGGTTCTAACACTCAATGTCGCGATTGAATGGAAGTTTCATTTGATATGTAGCACTATAGCTGAGCATATTAGCGTTTGATGAGTGGATTCATTGGAAATACAAACAGTATTTTCAAACAAACAACATTATGAATGTAATGTCAATATTGCAAAAAATCTGCAAAATATTTGTATGTTCATCCGTCCGTCCATCCATCAATCCATCCATCTATGCATCCATCCATCCATCCACCCCTCTCCTATTCTCCATATTCATTTGTACATGTATCAATCTTTTCAACCAAATATCTATCTATCTATCTATCTATCTATCTATCTATCTATCTATCCATCCATCCATCCATCCATCCATCCATCCATCAATTTAACTATCCCATGCCCCCAGCATATTTCTTTTATCCCCATCCCTCCTTTCCTTCATTCAAAAATCCACACAGAAAAAAAACAAACATTTTAAACTAAAGGGTATCATGCGGAAGAATGTTTAGGCGGAGTGATAAAACCAACGACGTCTCCGCTCCCCAGTGACAGTGTCGCTGTGTTCCCCTGCTCAGTGGACGTGGTTCCCTTCGGCGTAGTGACATCTTACGGACACGGCTCCGCGTACGCAAGCGTACCAACACCCTCCCTCGCTTTAAATCCGCCTGTCCGGTGCAGCAGTCCTGTAGACGAGACGCGCAGCCTCCTCCTCCGGTACAGCAGCAGCTCGTGTTCCCCCGGTAAGATGGTGAGCAGCGCGCGGGAGCAGTAGACGCTTTTCTGGACACTGTCCGACACGTCAACGCATCGAGGAGAACTTGGCATTCCTGACGGTAAGACGTTCCGGGCATCATGCTCACTTTGAAATATTCATTGATTTCATGTGTTAATTCTTAATGACGGAACAGTGGCTCTGCTCTTGTGCGCTGGCTGTGTTGTATTGTTCGTTCTCCACATGTTTTTGTGGAACACGTTCTCCATCCGCGTTTGAGCTGACGAAGACGGGGAAGAAACGGTTCACGCTCCGTGAGGCAACGTGCCGTGTTGTTGTGTGCTGGAATTGGGTCATTGTGCACCTCGCTGTAATTCGAACACACTTTATGAATGAATCGAGAGTTCGGTGGTGATGGAGGACGTGGAATGGAGAAATGCTGGAGTGGGTCAGGGGTCGGTCGGGCTCGACGGATGTGCGCGCTTCCTCGAATTCTGTTTGGACGGCCGGTCGGTCGCTGCTATTGTTCTGACAAGCTTCTTCGGAAAAAAAGCTCGAGGAAACGGGACTCGGTTCCCTTCACCGGATCTTCTCTCTCACCAGCTCGCTTACGGAGTTTAAATCGCTTCCGTGTTTAGTTCGGTTTGTTATTAACACACATTGCGACGGGCGCGATATCCTAGGCAACGTGGGATGCGAAGGTTGCATCACTGTTTGTGTGGAAAAAGATGGCAAGACACAATTTTTGAACATAGTGTGTGTCAGATTTTATAAAAACGGACACACGCGTGCGCACAGACGTTTGTGTTTTCCGAAACGCTTTTTCATTTTTGGGTCACGGGGAGCTGTAGCCAATCACGGGAACTCTGGGCTTGAGGAGGCGGGGCACACGCTCTGGAATGAAGCAAATAATTGCATTGGATTTGTTGTTTTATTCAGGCTCAATCATTTCGAACACACCAAAAACCTTACATTTTCATGTCAAACGTAAGAGTAACTCATATTGTGTTATAATAACTCCACGAATTAGGCTTCAAGACTTGCTTTTGACTAATCATTTTCCATGCAATTGATCCGAGATTATAACAGACCCGCATCCTTTCATAACATGAGTTATTGCTTATTATTAAAATGGATTTCTTTGGTTGTACAGCATCCATAACAAAGCGTTGGCATCCATGCCATTGATGTAGGTGATGGCTGAGGTTATGTAAGAAGATAAGGCTGAGAACAGAGGAAAGCTTGTCTGCAACAGTCTTTAATCAGGCTCTGTTGGTCCCACCGAATCCCCTTAGGGCTTCATTCAAAGACGCACATTGATCGATGGAGGATTTTGACATCAGGTCAGAGTTGGGTCGGGGATTTTTGTCATACAAAAGAAATGTTTGTGTGAATGCCCTACCGCTGCATCCCAAAAAAAAACGGGAGAGAAAGGACAAATTACTGAAAATAATTGACCAAAAGTAAAAACAAATAATATAATATACCGTAACACCTTTATTTTACTAAATGTAAACTAGTAGTTTACTGTCATGGCGCTCTATTTTTTAACCTTCCATCATGGCGGTGTTCTATTAGAGGTGGCCTTCAAATACGAGTGTTTTTATAAAAAAAATTCCACTAGGTGATGGTATAATAGAGGTGGCGTTCAAATAAAGGTGGCATTCAAATAGAGGTTTTACGGTCATTTCCCCGAAAGAAAACGAAAATCAATAGATTTCTATTTCTTAAATACAGCTGTACTTTGTTTGACCACCGCATCGGTGCACGGTAAATATAATTGATGAATATTTCTGAATCAGACGAACATTTAAAATGCACCAGTGAGAATAATAGGCAGCTGTGATTCGAGGCTTTTGCTGGCCAATAACAGGCTGATTGAATGTCGGATCAGAGCCTGATTCACACGACGCATTACCTTTGTGCGGCAAGAATTTCACATCAGCCTTTTTTGTGGATTTCTTTTAGAAATCGTGTGAAGTCATTAGGTCTTTCATTTATTCTCTGTGCTGTTTTCTTTATTATCTTGATGCACACGATCCACTTTACCTCTGATAAAAGGCAGCACCGAATGCGAGTCTTTCACCGTTTTACTTCATTTTTTTTTTGCACGCCGCTATCCATTTTCAAAAAAAAAAAAAAAAATAGTGATAGCAGCTTCCCCGAACAGATAAAGTGCGGTTTACTGCACGTAAAATGTATCTTAATGGGGAATGTTATTACGGAAACTTTGGGTCATAAAACAAAGACATTATTTCTACTCTGTGAGTTAATGGACATTGGTGACAATATTAGTCATGGCACTTAAGCTGAAATCAAGATATGGTGTTCTTCATCCTGGAAATGTGGGTTGGTAGAAACTAAGAACTAAAATACAACTTGTGTTTTAATGTTAAGTCATTTTAGATGCATGCAAAATTCCACTTCTGACACCGAATCCTAATTTTAAAGCGAGTGAAATGAAGATCCAAGTCCAACGTGTCTTTTAAAAGGTTTAATTCTTCTCAAGGATTAGGAATTCAAGACACAGAAGCGCTTTCTTCCATCCCGTCTTATCGGAAGTGCAGTTGTCGAGGCTGTTTCGCTCTACAACACCCAAGCTAAAGAGTTTAAATTATGCAACACGCTTAAAAAATATTAGCTGCATAGAAAACGTCGCATTTCTTACACCTATTATGATGCATTTGCAGACAGAATCGAGGTTGCCAGACGCTATTCTCGGCTGCAGATGAATATTCCGCACATCTCCAGCATCATCTCCCTTTTACCTGACCGCAGCGTTCCCGCTCAGCCCAATTGTGTCGGAACAGCGGGATGTGATTGTGAGTTTATAAGCCTTTTCAGAGGATGTGGCTTTTGTTCCCCACTGAGAAGTTTGTGCTTCCTTTCCCGCGCTATAGCCAGATCTGGCCTTTCCCTGCACCTTCCATTAGACGGCTGAAAGCGAGGCCAATTACTCCCGGCCGTCTCTCCGAGGCTGACGCCGTGGAGCTTTTTCAGAGCCACCGTGTTTGTCTACTGCGTGAGTGTGTGGAAGATGTGTTTGTGTGTACTTAAGTGTTTCTTGGTTAGCTTCAGTCTGCGGGTAAATGCAATCAGTGTCACACTGTTCCACTGGCTAGAGTGAAAGATAAGAGGAATATAATGTCCATGGCCAAACGTACACCGTACGAAAACGCAAAAGTGCTTTTGCCTTGTGTGGCGTTTATCCTTTGTGTTGCTCACACGCTCCGATTTAAGCAGCTATAGATTTTGAGGAAATGGGGATTTCGCTTTCATACTTCACAATGACTTTCACTACCGCCTTTGTTCCTCAAAATTACTGTAAACGCTTCGTTTTTGGTACGTTTCTACGTCATGTTCCGGACTTTGCCTTGAAACGTGGGAGTTTCAGAGGCTCCTTTAAATGAAAGGCTTTTTTGACGTGAACTGGAGACTGATATAGGAAAAAGCAGTGGAAAAAGCAGTTATTGCCAGATGGAGAGAAGCCTCGGTGGAAAAACGGGGTCTTGGTCAATGTACAATGTCGATTACAGTCAGGATGTGTACGTTTAGTTTGTAAAAAATCTACATGCCGTTTGGCATTTCGGTGAAATATGTTAAATAGGTAATACTTACCATACATTTAACTAATTTCACCGTTTTGCATTTAGGTGAAATATGTTAAACTCAATTCCATGTTGTAATTCACAACTTGGCCAATAACGTTTCTGATTCTGATTTTCTTATAGGTGCAATTCCCAGGAAATCCACACAATTGTCACTTTGAATAAGTGCGTAAATGTAGCTAAAATTCACAGGGCTTGGAAACAAATGTTGAGATGTTTGGCGTATGACACGCAACGTAATACTAAGGTCAACGCAGCCGACATGGAAACAACCTCAAATGGCATCAAAGTAAACTGATCGCGCTGAACATTTGATCTTTAGCATGGGGATTGTGGGGGCTCACTTCCTGCTCCGTGACAGTGTGTTCTGGTACATGATAGCGGTTGAAGGAGAAATTCGTGCTGAGGGGGCAATTTGCGTTCTGACGAAAGGAGATGTGTATTTTTAGTCCTGGCCTCATCATGACAGGAAATGGGATAGTAGGCTCCATAATGTCTCAAATAGCATTCTTTTTCAGAATTTTTTTCCAACCCTAAAGAGTTTCCCAAGCCCTCCCACTAAACAATAGGTGAAATAGTTCATCCATATTTGGGAATTTTACGACAGTAGTGTGAAGTTTTACTTTGCCGTTGGAATTTGTGCCACAAGGATGTTGAGAATTGGGTCAAAGCTTGAGCGTATGTGATCACGCTCCGTACCTAAGTGATTTTTTTTCTTATTGTAAAAGCCTTTTAATTGAATATTAAGGAGTTGTACGCCAGTTTCTCGGGTACAAGTAGGATGTGGCGAGTCGTAGTTTAGGTCGCCCTTCATGCTAATAACGCTACAATTAGAAAGAAAAGCCATTTGATGATCTGACAGCAGCATCTTTGTTCCAAGCCTATTTTTTCCTCATCTGCAAAGTGACAGATCGATTCTCCTTGACCCGAATATACGGTGCTCTGAGCAATTAAGGTGTGGTGAGAATAATTACGCCGTGGAATGAAAGTTGTCCTCTGAGCTTAGCACTATTCAGTGTGTGTTGTTAAAAATGGGAATGAGCTGCGCTACATTTGGCTTCCAATAATAGTAGCTTCTGCAAAACCTGCTATAATCACGGGCGTAAAAAAAAAAAAAAAAACAGATTAAATCGAGATCTGAAATCTCTCCGGAGGTGGGAAGAACTTTTTCTGGTGCTTTTGTGATAGAGGTCATTCATAATGCCTGGATTGCAACGTATTAATGCGATTGAGTTATTGCATAATGCAAAATTCAATATGTGGCTTGTCTCAGTAAGTAACAAAAAACACTTTAACAAAGTGTCCACATTTCAGTGTATTTGTTGAACAATTACCATAAGTTTGTGTCATTATTGGATGTCAAACTGTTGACAGTTTAAACCGACAAATTTAATTTATTTGATTACATTTGCAATTTCCCCACTGCAGGACTAATAATGGCATTCTATCTACTAGAGATAATTTACATTTTTTTCTCATTTTAAACAACATTTCATTCTTTTAAAATGAATAAAGACACATTTCCAAACAAGTAATAATAATAAAATAAAAATATTAAACTTTTTTGTTAATCTGGCTGTTAATAGACTCTCGCTGTGTGGACTGAATCGTTTTTAGAAAGATCCATCCTCGAAACGCAATGTGAAGATTATCCAAGTTTATTTATGTTGTTTGGCTTAGTCTAAGTCTCGTTCTTTTCACATTGCATTGTATCAAATCGTCTTTTTGAGGTTAGAGGTTAATGGCTCTGAAAGTAAATCTGGGTGGAATTAAAGGGAATGTATGGCATTAAAACACTGATATGACTGTGCTACAGCGACTGCAGATGGTGCTCGAACACTCACGCTGCGTCTAATGTCTGGTTTCACGCTCCTCATTAATGGGTGGAGAAAAGTTGGCAGTAAAACAAGCTTTGTGAACTTGTCGGTGGCTTGGCCCGATGTGGCAATAGTGTCAGTCAACTCTCTGGAGAACAGATCTGATTTGGATGAGCATCAGTGCATCAGCGACAGGTTCAGACTGGCGAACGCGGTTTACGATGTGGGAAGAAGTGTCGTCTGACTTAGTGACAGGACGACAAAATACAATGCGCCTGGAAAATCTGTAATCTTTTAATTTACATTCATTTAGCAGACACGTTAATCCATAGTTATGCATTATCCGTTGTCGTAGCTTTACGTTTACAATTTCAAGCTTTTACTGGTGGGTTGTCGTTTGAAATGAAGCTGCTATTGGAAATACGTCTAAAGGTGCAGAATATAGTGTATAAAATGTAGAATATAGATAGTAGGCGTGGGCGATATGAGTGAAAATTCGTATCACGGTATTTTCTAGTGTATCAGTATTATATCACAGTATTGTGGGGGTGGACATTACATCTTAGTAGACGTTAAATACATTATTTGTACACAACATTTGTATCCTAACTTTATTTAAAGTAAGAAAATAGAGACGCAAGGGGTAACCTATATAAGCATCTTCCATTTTTAATACAGTATATCTTTTAAAAGTAGCCCAGGCGTTTATTTGATAATGAGAGAGAGAGACAGACCGCTTTGTTTCGGCTCTTCGTTTGTAAACGTTGTCATGCTTTTTTTCCCTCTCGCACGACGGATTCAAAGTGTCGTCAAACAACGCGTCTTTACGGAATATTTTTCTTAGTAGAGCCGCTCTTAAAGACACATTACTCAGATATCAGAGCTGCTCGTGCCTGTTACACACTTTCTGTGTTTGATTAGCAATGTCTGCGTGTCGTCATTAAAAGTTGTAACAAATTTAATTTCCTCTTTGTTGAGGTTTCATTTATGAGAGTACATTTATTTGGATTGAAAAAAAAAGTAAAAAAAAAAAGTATTTTTCCAAGTAAGTAAGACCTTTGAATATATTTTATATTTTCATAGTTAACATAAAAAACTATTATTCAAATTTCTTAGACATAGGAACTTTAGTAAACATTTAGAATATATCGCACCTATATTTTCATTGACTAAATCAATTCTGTAATTTAGTCGATTAAAATGTTGTGGTGTTTAGTCAACTAAAATTAGACTAAATTAAGATGTTTGGGACTTAAACAAAACTGAGTTTTGTAACGAAACTGTAACTAAACCTAATTTAAAAATCTTTGTCAAAATTAACACTGCAGCCCTAACAGATAACCATGTCAAAGAACATAGATAATACAAAAATATAGAAAATCATAAAAATATAGAAAAAAAAAAACAGATTTAGATATGGAGGCTCCATTACATAAGATGACATCGAAGATATAGAATTTAATATATATATATATAATTGTAACACTATTATCACGGTTTTTAAACATCCAATTCCCACGGAATTTTCCACGTTGTGGTTTTCAACTTAGCAACAGTTCGAAGCCAATCCGTGAATCGTGTTTAATATGATCCTTAATATCCGTATTTCTTCTAACCTGCATAACCTCTTCGCTAACAAGATCAGAGTCTCTGTGAAAAGCGATCCGTGTTCCTCGAAGCCGGTACACCGCGATCTGACGGCCAAATCCCAGACAGTGGGATTTACATCTGCAGAAGGACTCGAGCAACAGGTAATTCAGCGGGGATTATTAATACGCTGCCTTCGTTTCACTCCGCTGCGTGCGGTGTCTCTGAGGAAACAAGTACGATTCAAAGTAGACGTTTAACCACGTTTGGGATCGACGGCAGCACGGATTTTCCATGACAGATTTTGGTGCTTGTTGCTTTTACGGTACAAATCTGACCATCCACCTTGGTCGCCCTTCTGTTTGTCAGAGCGATGACTAATAACCCGTAGGAGTTTGAGGAGATCGGGCAGCAGCAGGTAACTCCACAGCTCTCTAGCGTGATTTATGAGTTTGCGTTGTCTCTCTGTAGAGACTCAGTAGTGCTGGACCAGTGGATCTGGCAACAGGCTTCCAGAAGCAGATGATCTAGCACCAGCGTCCTCCTGCAGGTGGAGGTTTGGGAGAGGAAGTAATAGATCTCTGGTAGTAATCGCGTGGAACCTTATTGCTAAATCGTTTTTGATAAATAAATGGCAGTCGAATGGTATTTTTCAACCCATTTATCTGCGACCTCTCCTGTGTGTTTAAGCAGGTTTAAAGAACAAGGTGTTATTTGAATTTAATCTGCGCTTGTGCAGATGGGAGATTATCCAGTTGTCATCTCTCGGGTTGTTGTGATACGATAAAAGGCACGTGGAGGTTAAACTAGGCCGCGCCTTTTACATAGTGTTCTTCAATGTCAACCTAATCCTGTCATAGAATCTCTGTTGAGTTTGTTAATAGTTCTCAAAATTAATTTAAATAACTAAACCTGGGTCACATTCTAACATGTGAGAAGGGGATTGTAATTCTATGCTAATTTATCTATCAAATCTCGATTCAAGCATTCCGATACTGGTTTCTCAAGTTTCAAATGCAGATGTCCCATTTATTAAAATAAGCACTGAGTTGTGACTCACCAATTGTTCGTTTTTGTTCTTACATTTTAGCAACTGCATTCAATGTAAACAACCAAAAAATGTTCACACTTTTGCGAAATTTGCAACGTCCAGATTTGGCAACTGTGGTTTAATGGAAAAGGCAAGAAACAGGCGAAGATCAGAAATATAGACCAGAAACACAGAGAATCCAAGACAAGCAAACCTAAAACGTTAAAAGGAATAAGACAAACAAAAATAAAATCTGCCGTTCAGATCACCCGAGGCTACGTTACATCTATTCCGCCAAAACTTTACACAACTTAATTAGCATTATAGGAATGTAGTCATCACTCATTCGTTGCTATTGGGAACTTCATTGCTTGATACTCTATTGGGAAAACAATGGCAGGAAATCTAATACACACTTATTCCAGCTAAGCCACTGGCGGAGAGGTCTTTGGGGAAAGGGAAACTCTTTTGGCCGCTTCCTATTCCATTACACATTCATTCCAAATCGAGATATTAGCCATGAATGGTTTGTCCAACTGGAATAATTTTACATATTCACTAGGCTGAAGACCAACGATGTAATAAAAATATTCATATCTGCCTTGTTTGGTTTGGTGGACGAATGGAAAGGATAATCTATAGT
Source organism: Paedocypris sp. Pulau Singkep (assembly GCA_017309775.1). NCBI lineage: Eukaryota > Metazoa > Chordata > Actinopteri > Cypriniformes > Paedocypris > Paedocypris sp. Pulau Singkep. Next base: position 3,799,545 of record MU204349.1, on the reverse strand, counting down.
AAATATTTGTATATTTTATAAGTAATTTAATGAAATTATTTTGCTAAATTATTAGGTGTTGTAAATGTTATCATACAATGCTAAATAACAAACTCAATTTTGTTGTCCAACTTCCTTTTGGGTTATGGTAAGAACACCTACACGGTTTTGTTTTAGCCAGTAGATGAAAAAAAAAAAAGTAGTTTACTTACAAAAAGCAAGTTTAGATAATTGGCATTTAGATTGCGTCCTACTGTTTGAACATTTGAACATTTCACTTCACAGCTCATAGTCTGTCCGAGACTAAATGTAAGGGATAAATCGCCAGTCGGAGCATTTACTGACTCCATTAAAAGCTATAAATCACAATGCAAAATAATCCTGAAATAAACGCATCAATTATCCTCCAACAGAATCTCAGACTCGGGTCGAATCAAACATCCTCCTTGTTTTTTCCTCGTCCACAACTAAAGCGACGAACCTGATTAGTTCCCCAAGAATGAATATTTCATGAAGGTGCCGTTAAATTCTTTGAATAGGAACACATTACACATTCTTCAAACATGCAGCTTTCCCAGACGGGCTCATGCCAGGGTGTTTGGAAAGAAAATGTAAAGTTCAAGAGAGTGTTGGTATTTTTAGACCATTTAGAAGCACAGCGTAAAAGTTCAAACGGACGTGTTGGGAAATCAACACTCGCTTAATTAATCAATTTAAGAAACTCAGTAGAATTCCCGTCAGATTAAACGCTTGTGGATGATGAGATGCTTTTCCAAACTCTTCAGCTGAACTGTTTAATAGATGCTATATCTGTAGCATTAGCAGCAGTTAGCTGGTAAAGAAGCTCTAAGCTCATTCACAGCGCAATAGTAAACAAATTGCTTTTCTGGATGTTTTTGCCGATGTCCTTTTCAGGCGACTCTCTTTATCCTCTGCTGGATAAAGCGCTGCCTTACTGATTGAAGGTTGCTTGTCTGATTCAGCTTGACCCACAAAACCATAAGTGCTTCTAAAAGCCCGAGGTTTTCTGAGGAGGCGCGACCTTACGGAAATTGACCTCCATGTACCGTTTTATTGGAACGCTGGATTCCTGTGTCCTCGGGCGCGGAGCTGTGTTTGTTTTCAACGTGAGATGTTCTTCAACCCGATTCGCTGTGTTTACAGCGCTCGGCGAACTTTTACTATTGTGTCGGGTGAAGAAAATTGTAGAAATCAATTCGCAAAGCAGAAAGCTGAAAGCCGTGTTTTATTGTTTGCAATGCGCGTGTATAAAGGGGTTTTAAAGTGACTTGATCGTTTCAATTGTCACGTTCAAAAGCATTCGAATTACATGTTTAATCGCTCTTCGGAACATGCCTTTTTTTGGACTGATTAGTAAACTTTTACACTTTCAGGTACATTTCATTCATTATAGTAGAAATGCTAAAGTCAGGGTAGATACATTTTAGCAGTTTATGCAAAAGCAAAGACAACAAAATCAGTTCTAAACAATTCAGGTTCGGCACCTATAATTCTGCCAATTGATTGGGCCACTCTGAGCCAATCACAGCTTACTGCAGTTTTGCGGTAAGTATTTAAAATAAATGCATATTATGCATATGATTTAAAATGAAATAAATTGTATTTTTTTACACAGATATAAATACACTAGTTGAGATGTGTTAATTGGATCAATAACTTCATAATAACCTATTTTTACACGTAAAAAATATTCGATAATAAATTGATGATGATCAAAAGGCAATTGGAATTTTCTAAATCATTTTATTCGTACCGTACAACGACCAAATAAAAAAATGAAATGAAAAAAAAAATAATACTAATAAAAAAATGAAACAAGTACCAAATAAACTGTGGCAAAATCAACTTTGAGCTCCCAAGAGAAATAAAACGTTAGCTTTACCTGGATTTAGCTTTCATCTAAAGCAACTTACAGCAGCATTACCTTTCATATGTCCCTGCACACAAGATCATTTTGACTGTCTTATCGGATCCATGCTGATATCTTGTTTTCTCATACGACATGTTGATATCTTGAAAGCTCTTTTATTCTTACTGAAAAACCGCCAGTCAGTGAAAACAACATAGTGCGTAAACGTCGGGCCCAGTCAAACCAAATTATTGTTCTGAAACAATAAATGACAGACGAGCAGTTATGCTCTTTCAGCACCATCTGCATATCTGTCCGGCTTATGACATCACACACACACACACACACACACACACACACACACTGCATTTACGCACATGTGGACGCTCACATGTGTGCCTGCACAGTTTACAGAGGTCATCCCTTCTTCAGTGATAATCAGGCTTAAACGCTCAAAGCAGATTCCACTTCCTTATGTTTATTCTGACGAAGACCAATTAGATGCTTGCACACATATTTTTACGTTGTGCACCATCGGTGTCAGGAAACGTGTTAATGGCGGTGCAGGCCGTACGCTGAAGGAGAAGCTCATCCGCACGCCTCCATCTGCCCATCGCCATCTTTTTCTTGCAAATAATCTCTTGTTTTTTTTCTCTCATTCTCTCCATTTCAGTAATATTCCTAATGCTGCTTCACGTGAGTCCGCTGTAATCAGACCGAGGGATAAGTGTGTGATTCCTGCTTGACCCCCATTAGCCGTCATGATTACGAGATCTTCGCTCGTGGTTTGCTTGAGAACAAAGTGCGCTTCACCTTTACAATTTAAAGAAGTGATTTTGAAATAATGGTAAATGTGACGCTTGTTTTGCTTGATTATATGTTTGTGTGAATCCTAAAACGGCAAAGAAACACCTTGTGTTTGCTTTTTAGAATTGAAAACGAATCTTTACATTGTTTTCACAAGAATTAACGTTTAAACGTGTTTCCCAAATATAAACACGTGCATGCAATTTGATCATGTGAGTCGTTAAAAAAATAGGTTGTTAAAGAGAGAGAAAGAGAGAGAAAGAGAGAGAGAGATAGATAGATAGATAAATAGAAAGAGAAATAGAGAGATAGAAGGAAAGAAAGAGAGAGATAGATAGAGGGAAAGAAATAGAAAGAAAGAAAGAGAGAGAGAGAGATAGAAAGAGAGAGAGAGAGAGAGAGAGAGATAGATAGTGAGAGTGAGTGAGAAAGAGAGAGCGTGAAAAAGAAAGAGAGAGAGAGAAACATAGAGAGACATAGAGAGAGAGAGAGAGAGAGAGAGAGAGAGATTTCCACATCATATATTCATAGAGATTAAAGCCTAAATCCAAATTAAACAGATTTTCTACACTTTCCGTATATCTCCGAATTATTGCATAATGGCTACAATTACCTTGAGCTCAACTCATTCCGACTGTAATGAAGGCACTCACTCCTCATCACGTCCTCCTGCGAAAAGTGCGGAAAAAGGTCATAGAAACTTGTGATGTGATTCCTGGCAGTGATGGGCAGCCGGCTGAGATGGGCTGAAGTCCCTGTGGGCACGAGGTATGGAGGGCCACGTGTTGCGTGCGCTCACAGAGGACACAGCCTCATTCTTATTTTTACCACCTTCATTAGCGTCTGGTTCTGATGGTGTCCTGCCGCTCCTCCTCGTCTTCTGGGTGACGTGAGGTAGTCAGGTTTCGGGTCAGGACCTGACTAGAGCTGCACAATTCATCGTTTAAAGATCGCGATCTCGATTCCATCCCCCTGGCGAACTTGATCCCGCATTTGTACGATTCTGACAAACTCGTGTGATCTCGAGATAACACGCTCTCCAGTGTTTTTTCAAGGTTTTTTTCTTTACATCATAAATTTGACATTACATCACAACACATTACATTATTTTTCGTTACATTTATTTCAATTTCTCTTAAATTTCGTTGCACCATTGTGCAATGGCAATAAAGATGATCTATCTATCTGTCTATCTATCTATCTATCTATCTAGTATCTAACTATATTTTTCTATCTATCCGATATATCTATCTATCTATCCATCCATCCACACATCCATCCATCCATCCATCCATCCATCTATCAATCCATCTATCTATCTATCTATCTATCTATCTATCTATCTATCTATCTATCTATCTATCTATCTATCTATCTATCTATCTATATTTTTCTATCTATTCATCCATCCATCCATCCATCCATCTAGTATCTAACTACATATAGCTATATAACCATATATAGTAACTACTATATGTCTAATTTCAAGCAAAGAGTAATATGTGTTATTCTGTAGCTGGTTTACAACCAGATGTTTAGTGTTAAATCTTTAAAATAATAATAAAAAAAAAAGAACTGTGAAGGAATTTTGATCTTTATTTTAAGCAAAAAAGCAATTCTCATTTGATCCTTTTAGCCGTGGACGTCTTCAGGCTGTCCGGCAGCTAAGTCGTGTTTTGGTGGATTAGTTATTTACCGCGATGTTTTACAGAATTCTAGCCTTCGGTCTCTGTGATGAATTGGGGATCTGGCTGCTGTTTTCTCGGGGTAAAGGTCTGTCTTTTGGCTCATGCGAGACATTCTTGTTTGTTGTCAGAATGTCACTGTGACTTGCAGGCAGGAAACAAGATAGAATATGGTCACAGACGGAGGAAAAGGAGAAGATGTTTACTCATCAGCATCTGCTTTTAGACGCCCGTCTACAGTTATAGATGCGATTTGGCGCTGGAGAAGTTGACATGCAGTCATCACTACAGGAAATTGCTCTACACATTTTGTGTATACACATTTTGAGTTTTGACAATAATTCCAGCTTAGGGTGATATTATGATGCAAAACCGTGATGGAAACCCAACATAAAAATATACTGTGGCGAGGTTTGAGCCTTTTTTTTTCGTTTGTTGTTTGTAGTAATGGAGGCATGGTATGGATTCTTAGTGATTATGATATATATATATATATATATATATATATATATATATATATATATATATATAAATCATTTTATTCATTTTATCTTTTTTCTTAAAGAATAAATTATATAAACCTACACTAAATAAACCCACACTAAAAACAATCTATAAATCATTTTCAAATATTGAATTCATAAACATACCTGAATAGATACATACCCGATAGACTGCACAACCCATATTACATATTATTTGAAGAAATAATAAATAAATAACAAATACATTTTAGTCTAATAAAATAAACATTTGAAACGCATCTAAAATAAATGATAGATTCTTCTGTAATACTTTCAATGTACTATGTTGTCCTTCATGCACGGATCTCATTCTAACCTATATAGCATTATTGATTCTATTCCCAATTGGAGTCATGTGACTTTTTTTTCTGTCACTCAGAATGGGGGAGACTTTACTCGAGACCTGTGTTTTACATGTACGCATTGGTGTGCTTGTGTAAATCATTAAATTGGTTGTGATATTTTGGAACAAAGATGCGCTTTTTGAATGTATGTTATCATATCCAGTTTTCATTTAATTGATTTTTTTCCATATGTACGTACTTTCTACATACACCCATATCAAACTAGACTTTTTTTAATCAAAAGAAGAACTGTGACAAACATTCTCAACAATGTTGCATCATATTTCCTTCTGATATGAGCCTGGTAAATATCAACCTTGTAAATACGCTGCATTGATCACATATTTCTTCACTTTACCTTACCTATGGTAAATATTCAACGTTTTTATATTGGCTTTTAAATTCCTATTACCTGTGTATGTTTTATCAGCAAACGCTGACAGTCTGTACGGTGTCGTTAATAATTGTATTTCTTTAGCTGAGAGCCAGAGCTGTTTTTTGTGAGAGATTTACACAGCAAAATATTTTTTTAGGAGACGAGTAGCATAATTACTCGCCACTATTACAGAGAAGCCACAAGCATGCAGATGTTAAAACACTCGCCGTGTTCCAGCAACCGTTGAGAGGAAACCGGGGGAATTTAGTTCAAGCAATAGATTGTGCAATTAGAATTAAACTTTAGGGGAATTAAGAGAATCCCAAGCAATCAGAGCGAAGGAAGGCATCGAGCCGGAGGATTAGAAAGAAAAAGGCAGAGAAGAAGCCCGAGACTGATTTAGAAAGATCAGAGTTGCTTGTCGGGTGAGATTGATTCTCTGATTACCTGTGTTTTTCATAAATGGATGAGAGATAGAAATGCATACGGAGGGAGAAAAATCAATTCCGTCATTCTTTCTCCTCAGCCTTTTTATAGAGGCAGGAATAAGATACTCTTGTTTTCAGGTCCGTCGTTTCTTTCGTCCCTCAGATGACGCATTAACTCCTTCGCTTAGTTTCTTTTTTTTTTCCCTCTCTGCTTTCTTATTTTTTTTTTTTTCTTATTTTTTTTTTTTTTCTCACTGCTCATTCACTCTCTCCGCTCTTGCTGGCAGGGCTCTTAATGAGGCTCTTGTGTTCTTGATATTCAGTCTCTTTAGGCCCGAGGCTTTTGCTATACAAAGCAACTACAGGGCGATTCCACAAAATAGTCCCGTTTTTTTTTTTTAAATACACAGCAGTAACAGCTTCCAGTCTGGCTTAATCTGGCCTAAGTGGAGCGATTTCGCAATGTTCTCTTCATTTACATGTCCTTTACGTTGCCGTGGTTGCTCCGTCATCCTACACTGACACCTAGGGCTGTGGATGCAGCTGGAGCAGGAGCAAAGTGTCTCTTTGGAGAACGTTAATGTCATTTTCACCCGTCCCTCCGTGGCTGGATTAGCAGGCCAGATGTTGCTGACCCACATAAAGAAAAGGAACAGCTGTCTGCTGGATGGGGTGTGCAGATGCAGGGAGGCTGGCCTGGATTTTAACAGTCAGAAAAACCACTAAAACATGTGGGACACTTTGGAGACTGACTTGACCCTTTAGTCCAAACAGCCAGAGCCAGGGACGAGAGAAACGGGGGGGGGGGGGGGGGAAAAAAAAAAAAAGGGGGGGAAAGGGGGGGGGGGGGTATTATGAACTTCAGCTTCTGCGCCAAACCAAAGATGGAAACTTTATTGCTTAATTGATTAAGTGATTAATGGATCACTGTTTTAATGAAGTTTTTTCGTATTTAGGGAAATATCTTTTTTCTTTCTTTTAAACAAACTATTGCATTTACGCAAATATAAGCTCCCGTTTTTTACAATTTTCAGTGGTGTAAAGTACTTGAATAAGTGGACATTGTTACTAACAGTGTGTAAAAATGGTTTTGTGTAAAAAAAAAAAAGCATCAGTCTAAAAATGGTTTTGTGGTACCGAGTATAAAATATCTTTTTACTCTCTACTTGACAAAATTTTTACTTTTATTCTCTTTTACTCTCTACTTGACAACATTTTTGATTGAGAATTTGTACACTTTGTACACTTTCTACTTCTCTACATTTGAATGGACACTTACAGTATGTTACTCGTTACATTGTGATTGTGTGCGACAAGTCGGCATATTTTTCTACCGCGGTTAATTTCTTGGGTGAACGAGGAGATATCGCGAATCTTAATCACCTGAACATGAATTAGCGGCTGCACTAATTTGCACATTTGAGTTTCACTGAGACGGACTTTTTGTTCTTTTTTATCTATATTGTTGTGCCATTTTAAAACATTGAGGTGTTAAATTTCATTTTTATACCATGAAATAAATAAATCAAGCATTTCTTGTTTTTCACATTTTGTGGGTGACTTTACCCTTAATTCACTTTGTGAAAAATACTCAAGATATTTTACATTTTTTATCCGTACTTGTACTCAAAAATGGTTTTCAGGTACTGTTAACACCTCTGCCAGTTTTAGAAGCTCAAAAACTTGGGGGTGCTTATATGTGCGTTAATACTGTAGTTGCTTTTGCATATTCAAGCGCATTTCAGAACAGTTTTTTTATTATTTAAAGCTTTCTCTGAACATATTTTCCCCCAAGTCTTTGAAGGTCTTGTTTCCGCCTTTGCTCTTTTGGCAGGAATCGGATATTTGTGTCTTTTGCATTTAAAAGAAACAAGTGATGTGGAGATTCGATTCAAGTTTCGCCAGAAATTGGCACGGAGCCGCTATGCGAGACAATTTGACTTCATTATAAATGCCTTCCTGCAGATGACTTTTTGTTTCTCTTTGGCTGAAATTAAAGCAGATTTTCAGCTATGATTCGTTCTAGCGTCTTTTATCAAAGCTAATGAGTGTAGACTGATAGGAGCAGCGTGACGTGTCTGTGTGAGTGATGACATTAACTCCCAGGGGAACGACACTCCTTCCAGTTCAGAAGAAAGGTGCCTGCATGGAGAGAGCGAGACGTTTGGTTTGACATTGCACCCATTTGTAGAATTTCCGCCTTTCCAGCAGCAGATGCCGACTTTTTGTTCGCTTCATCTGGGTCGCCCAGGCTCTTTTGGAATGTCAATGTGGAATGCGAATGCAGTACAAATTCAGCAAATATCCAGCTAGAAGATCAGATTGTGCAGTGCAAACAGTCGTCACAAAGGCTCGGAGCCAATGGCGTGTCTGCTGGTCAGTCCAACACCAACACTTGGCGGTGATGCCTGGGCCAGACGCCAGCATAAGCTGCTTCTGCTCACCAATATTGTTTTTTTCTCGAGCACAAGCTCCGTGGTCGACAATCTTGTGCTAATTCGTTTGCTGTTGTTTCAACCCTAAATGGCTAAATCCGTATAGCCGCCCCAAGCTAGCTTGAAATGTCTCGTCAGATGACACATTCAAGGTTAAAGACATTGAACCCAGATGCTGTCCCGAGGGCTCGTGATTCTTGCTTTTGCCGTCACAATGCAAAGTTCTTCGTGTGATCAAACCCTCTGCTTTCGTGCTGACGCCCATGCACTTTGCTGAATTCAAAGCCGAGACGTCCATTATCTTCAAATTCACAAATCAGTGCTAACAAAGTCCAAGACTTGCCAGTTCCGCACTAATGATCATCGCAGTTCTGAAGTTTGGAGTTGTGCGAACCCTGGGTCTCCTGGACCTGACAGAGTTCAAACAGCTTTGCTTCCTAGAATGATAATGACTCCGTCACAGCATGGCTATGAAAAAAAAAATCTGTTTTAAATGAGCTTTTCCTCATTTGATCCCTCTCTGCTGGGGTTTATTTTCCTCAAGAGACTATGAGCACTCAGCACGGGGTTGGAAAATCAAATCAGACAGGCTGCGATCAACCATAATCACAGGGAAATTAGCATCGCTGAAAGTGATACAGTTAGGAGGATGTTCTCCTCCTGAACGCTTATGTAAGATAATATCTTAAACTCGTTCCACACTTTAACCTCCATCTCGCACTGTAACATAATCTTTCTTCACCAACTTTGGCGCACGCTGTTTTTAACCGAACGTTTCTATTGCTCAGGCTTCGGTTTACCTCACGTAGCTTAGCATCATCGCCACACGTCATCGGTTTCCCATTTTTGCAGTAATTGTGGAATTATATTTTAATTAGCTCTGGTTCTGCTGCCTACCGGTGTTGTTTTACCACGTTGTGTGTTGATGTGATGGACACTTTATGCACCCACAAAGTATGAGTGATTTAGCTTAATTGGGTTCTGCTAATTCGCTAATGGATATCCTCTATGCTCCCCTATACAAAGACATATGCCACTATACAAACACATTGGCTCTAATTGCCTACAAGCCATTAGTCTGTTGGACGTCAAGCCAGAAGCAGAAGTTCAACCACGAGCTGATATGGAAGAAATGTCTGCTTTTTAATGAGCTAAAAGTGCACATTTCTATTAGCCTGGTTTTTGCTAATTGCCTGACGTTAACTTCTAGAACTGGATTAAGCTAGAGAACTACGTCTTCATTGACCCTTGTTGGTTTCTGTGGGCAGGTCTGATCTGGGTCATTGGATTTAGCACCGAGCACAGAGGCGTATCATCATGGGAAAGCAGAACAGCAAACTCAGGCCTGAGATGCTACAGGACCTGAGGGAGAACACGGAGTTCACCGATCACGAGCTGCAGGAATGGTACAAGGTACGGACGAGCGACATCACCGATGACTGGCGACGTGCGCTCTAGTCAAATCAAGTCGGCGGAGGCTGATTGCGTAAGCCTGTAGGTGTCTCGGCTAGTGGTGGTCATGGGAAATGACAGTGTAAAGGATGTATTCCAAACACTGGCAGCCCAGAAGAGACATGGCTGGCAGCAAGAATTACTCTTTTACAAGAGAGTTAAGGGCTGTTTTGAGTCATGCTGGCCCCCGGGTTTAGAAGTGCAAAGCATGAACATGAAATGCACATTGGCTTGGAAAAAACTAGTAGAGGCCTCGAAATCTTCTAAAGGATGTAGCTTTTTTGACACTGTTAAAAATGTGATCTTTTTTTTCAAATCATGTTGGACTGTTTTGTCTCAAACAGGGATTCCTGAAAGACTGCCCCAGTGGCCATTTAAACGTCGAAGAATTTAAGAAGATCTACGCCAACTTCTTCCCCTACGGCGATGCCTCGAAGTTCGCCGAGCACGTCTTTCGCACATTTGATACCAACAACGATGGAACTATCGACTTTCGGGAGTTCATCATTGCTCTCAGTGTGACTTCTCGAGGAAAATTGGAGCAGAAGCTGAAGTGGGCCTTCAGCATGTACGATCTGGATGGCAACGGTTACATCAGCCGCGAGGAAATGCTTGAGATTGTACAGGTCAGAAACACGCTAAGTAACACTTCTGTTGCAGTTTTCTTCTAGAATCTTCTAAAATGTATTCATGCACAAGTTTTTATATATATATATTTCTTTTTTATTAATTAGGGTAATTGAATGGAAATTAGACCATCTTGTGTGTTAAGGCTTATGTGTTTTTCTGGACAAATGTTTGTTTTTTTTTTATTTTGTTTTTAAGGTTTTAAGGTTTAAAACATGCTTAAAACATGCATAAAGCTTTACTTTTATATTGAATTTCACAAGTTCTTCAATACTGTAAAAAATTGGTTTTGTCATCATGAGTTTTACTTTTACTGTTATTTTTCATATTGACACACGCACACACACACACACACGCTCACACAGAATGTATTTAAATACACTACTACGTATGTACAGTATATGTATAAATACTGCATGTGCTTATGTGCATGTTCACAGTATATGAATGTTTAATGTTTAGTGTGTGTGTGTGTGTGTGTGTGTGTGTGTGTGTGTGTGTGTGTGTGTGAGTGTGTCTGCGCATTTCAACTTTTGAGCATCCGTATAAAAATGGTAAATAAGTCAAGATTAAGACAAGGTCATCAGCTAATTAAAAGTCAATTTAAATTGTATATATTTTTTATACATTTACATATAATCACATATATAGGCACACATTTTACATTACATATATTGAGTCATAATGTTTTGTGGCTTCTGTCATACTATACCACGAGGACTGTTTACACACATGGAAAAGCACAAGGATGAGAACCCTGCCCCCTGCTGGACAGATTGAGCAGCTACATTGTTCAGCCAAAAAACCTCATGCTGCTGCTTGCACAGCGTTTCCTGAGAAGGAAGGGAAGCTATTAGCATGTGGTTTTCATGCTCAGTGGGCACCATTCTCCCTCCCTCAGACTGGGCAAACCTCCGCTCAGCAAGATGCCCCGGACCAGCCAAGCCTGTGGGGA
>MU204349.1:3758334-3775273 GCA_017309775.1 Paedocypris sp. Pulau Singkep | reverse complement strand
ATATATATATATATATATATATATATATATTTATTTTTATATATATATATTTATTTATATATAAATATAAACAGTATTTATCATAACATTTTATTATATATTTTAGTATATGCATTGCTTTGCATAGTTTTTAAATAGCGCTTGTCTTCAGTTTAATAATTTTTTTTGTTTTGCAAATATTTTGTTTTCATGTCAGCCAATCAAATTTTACTTGCAACGCATGAGTCTGCGCAGGAGAACAGGACTTTGTTTGCTTAATGTGGCGTTATTTTAAAAAGCATTTGCGCACATGACACATACAAACAAAAATTGTAATAAATAGTAACAAAATTGAGTAACTGTTTTGTAACAATGTGATGTTCTCCGTTTTGATCAACCTTTCAATACACTTCAATACACTTCAATAGTACGAAACTAATATTAAAAAAGGTTTTATGTCATTTTTATGAAGATGACTTTTGTTTAATAATTTGATTGACGTAGTCATGTGCTGATTGTGCTTTAAAAGGAGCCACGTTGTCCATGCGTTCGTTGGTGAAAGAAGAACCTGACTGGCGATTGCCTGGTAGTCCGGCCGATCGGCCCACTGTCGGAGCCTTTAGACTGCGCAGAGGAAGCCGCTTCACCTGGAGAAAGGAGTGTCAGTCTATCATGGAGAGGTAGAGAAGTTCAAGTTCAAGTTCTGAGCAATTGTTGTAAGGTGTTTTTCAGTTTTAACTGTCTCAGATTCTATCATGTAAAACAAGATTTCATGAAAGATTTTCATGATTTTTTCCATGAATTATGCACGTATTTGCATATTACACATATTTTTATATTTCAATGAATCTAAAAATGTAAAAAAATGTATTTAAATGAAAAATATAATCTCTAATGAGTGAAAATGTATCTTGTCAGTTTAGTGTTCTGTTGCACAATAGTTACACAACATTGTTCTTATAGTTTCTTTATAGAGAATCAGTATCCAGATGAGGCCAAGCGAGAAGAAATAGCCAGTGCGTGTAACACGGTCATTCAGAAGCCGGGTAAGATTCATAACAGCATATTTTACTTTAAAATTGAGATAGAGGCTTTTTTTCTTTCTTTTGTTTTAATTTTCAACCATTTTTTAAAGTTAACTTTGTTTTAGGCGCTCTTGCTGACCTGAAGGTGTTTTTTTTTTTTTTTAATAAATAGTCCAATGAGGCTTTATTCTCACTTTAAGAACTTTTGGGAAAGGTGATAAGTTTCCTCGACTTTTCATCATTGTCAAGCTCATATTTTCATGGGAAACTTGGTTAAAAAACTTGTTTGCAAAATAAAAAAAATGAAGCACAAAGCACAAACGCAACCGGCTTGATCCATGTGAAGGACGAGTGAACGTGTGGCCACAAGGGGGCGCTGTGCCGTTACTTTTAAATCTGACGATCGTGTATCCATTTTCGCGTGCGTATAAAAGCAAAAAAACCCGAGAGATTTTTTGCTCATATGTCATTTGTCAAGATTTCCCACTAGCTTTACATGTTTTCCTACTTACAGGATGCAAGTTGTCCGAGTTTGAACGAGTCACTGCTCTTAAAGTGTACAACTGGTTTGCCAATCGCCGAAAGGAAATGAAGAGACGTGCCAACATCGGTGAGCCGGTGGAATTATCCATCAATGTTTGTGCCCAATCACAATTTGACATGTTCATCGCCACACTTGCTTTTATCTCTAGAGGCTGCCATTCTGGAAAGCCATGGGATCGAGATTCCCAGTCCCAGTTGCCACTCAAACAGTGAAGAGGTGGAGAATCCAGAGTTTGCGGAGCAGGTCGGGAGTCATCGCTTCTCCGAGCAGGTCCACTTCGCACAGTCCTATTCGTCCAGTGAGAGTTCGTATATGACGGATTGTCTTTCAGGAGGGACTTTCTGGAAGAAAAGACTCTGAGTCGGAAGGTGTCATGCTGCCTCCTATGGAAGTGGTGTCTCTTCCAAGCCCAACACGTCTCGAGGAATCCAAACGGCTGACTCGAGACGAGGATTAACCAATAAGCTGGCCTGTTTTTGTTCCAAAGTGGCTTTGAGTGGTTGTTCTCCACACTAAACCCATTGGTGCCTCTAGTGGTCCGGAGGCCTTGTTAAATACGTATCTTCAGTAGTTACGCTTGTAGTTACAGCAATATTTACTCACTCTACAGTATATCAGGCATTCCAAGTCTATGCTTTCTGCCAGAGTATTATCATCCTCCCTTGGGCTTTTCCCCCCCCCGACTTTCTGCAAATTATCATATCATTATTATGGTATGATTTAAGTGGGAGATCTTTCCAGAAGAGACCTGCAGGCCAGGCGTCTGAATGTGACCATCTTGGTAAACCAAATCTAACGAAAGATCTCACAATTTCTGCAATTAAGTTTTGTTGCCTCTCAAAAATTGCCATTTTTTGCGTGTGTGTGTGTCGCTTAAAGACTTTGTCATTGAAATTGGGGTTTCAAAAACACATGTGCACACACGCGCACAAAATCAATTTTTTTTCATTATTAATATATGTGCGTATGTTTTTTATTCCTGTCCTATTTCCGATGATCTCAATCATCCTGCCTGTTTTTGTGTTGTTGGCATTTTTAGGCTCTTTTTATAAAGCTACTACGACCAGGAGTTGGTCAAAAACGCTTCAAGGCCTATAGAAGGTTTATCTTGCTGTAAGCATAATTTACCCGTTTAATACAGTATTGCCGTATGTAACGACATATTATATCCAGCATCTAATGCGAAAAGCCGCTTTTAATTAAGTTCATCTCTGGTTTGAGGGAAGGCTTTTATATGAAGTGGGACTAAACGGTTGCGTGCCGCACATTGGAGGCTTTAAGCATCTACATCAGCTCTGCACCAGGATGAAATGCTGCATGCCTTTAAGGCACCGATGTCTGTGCCATTCCTCATAACGTAATAAAACAATCATCTATTCCGATTAAAATTGTCCGTTTGTGATCGTATTCTTTTCACTAACTTTAAAAAAAGAAATTGATTACAATAGTTAAGTTGTAAGAATACTTAAACGATTGCTTTTAAAATTAAGGCCAATCGGAAGATGTGTATTTTTAAGTGTGTGCATATTGTTCGCCAGTAGAGGGCAGTAAAGTCCTGATTAATTTGGTGTCAAGCTTATGTAGATTGGAGCGTCGCTGTCCATGGTGCTAAATGAATTTACGTTTTATATGCTGAATTGTTTTTTAACTTGCGAATATGATTTACCTAATGTGATGTTTATTTGTAGCTGAAATTTAACCCAATATTAAAAATTATTAGATTTATTACTTGTCTTTTGCATAAACTTATATGAGTAAGTTGTAAAATTGTTAATTACAATTGGGCAAAATGCACAGTTACACACGATGCAGAACAATTGCATTTGTTCAGCAATATTAATTTACATTATTATTGTAAATTAACATCTTCGTCAACCCCCCCCATGTATTCTAAAAATACGTTTAAGACTTTGAACATTTTACACCATTTTATATAAAGCAAACTCAAAATGTAATACATATAAAATCACCATGTTTAAAGCAGTTTTTGTTATGTTTATGCAGTTTCTCCTAATATATACGATTATAGCTTAATTCGACCTAAAATGTTGTTTTGACATGGAATTTAATAATCACAACCAGTAGGTGGCGATATTTGCTGACACGTGTGTCTTTTTTCTGCATACATATACAGATATATTCGGCATGTACAGATTTCAAAATGACTAAATTCATTAAAATAAAAATATTCTACGTTTAATTTTTTATGGCGGTGTCCCCCTCGTCTGTCTCGTTTGTCTCTGTGGGAAATACGCGCTTGTGTGGTTTTATAGTGGGCCATACTGGAAGCTGTGGTTGCCTTAAAAGAACGAAGAACGTGATCAACTCACACTCTTCCTCACATACATTAAATTCCAAACATTCCACACAAGCGAATGTTCTTTTTTTTATTGTGCCACATCCTTCACGACGGCAAGTCTCACCACAGTGTGTCACACGCACACACATTCCATTCCTAATTTAAAATATGATTTGAGGAAAAGCCATCCAAACAGATGTGGAATGTCTTGCAAATGTTCTAAAAGCGTTTAAATGCTTTATTTGGACTGCCGATGCATTTTATTTTAATGGTTAAGCACTTCATTACTTCATTTTTATGATCAATGGCAGTTTTGACAAAGTTGTCGGTTTCAATTTGCGCACAAAGATTTTTTTTCTCTGTGGATTAACTTGGAGAAAATTTGGATGGATTTATGCATGGATGAATGAACGGAGAAAATTGATGATGAATAGAATGGTAGAGAGAATGATCATGAATTTATGAATGGATAGATGGATGTATAGATAGATAGATAGATAGACAAGTAGATAGATAGATAGATAGATAGATAGATAGATAGATAGATAGATAGATAGATAGATAGATAGATAGATAGATAGATAGATAGATAGATAGATAGGTAATATGATGATGATGATGATGATGATGATGATGGTGTTGACTGGGTGGATTATGGTGGCAGAAAATGATTTTGATTTTATGTATGGAGAAGAGAAAGAAGTAGATAGACAGATAGATACATACGTAAATACATGAACTTGCAAATACAAGTTGTGGCAGAGACATTTTCATATATTTTAATATTTCTCTTCTTGTCATGCATTTCACACTCTAGTAGAATAAAAAGCGAAAAACTAAGCAAATACACGCATATAAAGCAGTTTTTTTGTGTAAGTTTTATGAAAATCTGGGGTTTGTAAAAGTCCTATGTTGAATTTGATGTCATTCTTTACAAAAATTAATTATATACCCACGTTTTCAGTCGCAGATAGAAATAGATTTCCCTATAAAAAATGGGATGGGGTGGTATTTATTTCTTCATCATCTTTCCCACACAGTCCAAAAGCACTGAGAAGATTGAGATCAGTGAGAGAAATCCCTCCCTGTGATTGGTTGAAAGGCCCGGGGACACGCCCAAGACGACGTCAATGGATGTCAATCCTTGTCAATCAATATAAACTCATGAATCAATGTCCAATCGTTGTCAGCTGATGTCAATCTCCACTCAGAACGCCCCGATCTCAGTTCCCCATTCCTTAGCGGAGCCAGTGGAGCTGGTGGGAGCAAATGGGCGCAGGATTCTGAAGAGGATGGAGGTGGTAGGTGGGTCGGATGAAGAAGAAGAAGAAGTGTATGACGGGATTCTGGATTTCTCAGGTGAGTGCTGCTGAAGTCTGTGGTGATGGCTGGAGATGGGAAGCAGATGTGTAGGACTCAATATTCCATCCCGGGTAGTGAGGTGTTGGCAGGGGAAGCCCTGATGATGTGGTGGGTAAGAAGAGGGCGGAGCTTGAGGAAACGAAGTCCATGGCCAAGGAGGATAGGGCAGAGCTGCTGGACCCTGGAGCAGGGGGTCTAGTTTGCTCGCACATTGACTGAGGTGGGACACGAGGCGTGAGCCAATCGGATCTGAGGATTTCACCCGCTCCAATGAGCTGAGGAAACCCACAACTTCACCCAGACACTCCCGGAAGCC
Source organism: Paedocypris sp. Pulau Singkep (assembly GCA_017309775.1). Taxonomy (NCBI): domain Eukaryota; kingdom Metazoa; phylum Chordata; class Actinopteri; order Cypriniformes; genus Paedocypris; species Paedocypris sp. Pulau Singkep. Next base: position 3,769,748 of record MU204349.1, on the reverse strand, counting down.
CAGCGTTCTGAAATCCACCGCAAGAGCACGAGCGTCAAAGTAGCCTGCGGAAGAAAACCATTCATTTTAGATTTAGAAGCAGTCGAAAAGTACTTGAGTAAATGGACTGTGTTACTTTACTTGAGTATTTTTGGTTACTTTGTGTTTTGTACAAAGTACCAAAAATACAAGCAATTTTTACTCTCTACCTGACTACATTTGTGATTGAGTATCTGTACTCTTTACTCCACTACATTTCAATGGGCACTTATTATTACTCGTTATATTGTGATGGTGAATTCATTTCTTTCACGGACGAGTTGATATCGCCATCTGCAGGATTCTGAAGGTACTGGATGCTACTTTTCAGCTAAATCACTGAAGAAGTGACACTTCTGTGGAACTTTTGGTTTTGATTGAGACTGATTTTTTTGTTCTTATTTTAATCTATTTCTAAAATCTATATCTTTTGCCATTTTTAAATCATTGAGGAGGTACATGTCATGTCTATTATGCAAGTAAATATAAAAACAAGACTTTCTTCCTTTCCACATTTCTTGGTGTTTATTTAGCCAAACTTTATTATGAGTGAAATATACTTAAAATACTTAAGGTTGGGAACTTTACTTTTTCTCAAGCCTTCTTAGAATTGGTGACATGTAACTTGTACTGGAGCAATTTTTACAGTAATGTTCACATACTGTACAATGTTTTTTGAATTGTTGCTTTGTTGCTACTAATTATCATTGTGTTCTTTTTATTAATAATTTGTAAAAGTGAGGTAGTGTCTTGATTTTTTTGTTTTTTTGTGTTTTACCAAAGTGTACAAGAATTTTGTATATACTTGACGTTTTTTTGTAACCTCCACTGACGTACATAAGAGATTTTGTTTTTAAATAAGTTTAGTCTGCGTCTCTCACCTTTGCCGCCCATTGCATGCAGACGTTTTAGATGATCCACAGTCAACTGAAGAATCTCAGCCTTTTCTAGTTTAGAAGAGCCCTTAAAAGTACAAGACAGATTGATTTTGGTTTGTTCAGACGACGTTGACTCTCAGTAATGTGTAGTTGTACCTGTTTCTCAGAAGCACTGGGTACGAGTCTTCTAAGCTCCGACAGACTGTGGTTGATCCGGTCTCGGCGCTGTTTCTCAATTATCTGCAACATTAGCTCAGTTTAATGAAAAAATAAAAGACTGAAAATTCTGATTAGTTGAAAGACCAAAATGAGAGGGTTCAATTTCCAAAGATAAAGAAAGAAAAAAGTATTGACGTTCAGTGGTGTAAAGTACTTGAGTAAATGGGCTTTATTGCCATATATTTTTGACTACTTTGTAATTGTTCTGAGTATCAAGACTACAAGCAACTTTTACTCTCTACTTGACTACATTTGTGATCGAGTTTCTGTACTCTTTACTCCACTACAATTAAATGGACACCTACCGTTACTTGTTACATTGTGATTGTGCGTGACAAGTCATAATTAATTTCTACCGCAGTTTATTTCTTGGGCAGATGAGGTGATATCTCCATCTGCAGGATGCTGAAGGTACTGGATGATGTTTATGAGCTAAATCACAACGTTATTTCGGAGTTGCACTTTTTTGCTCATTTAAGTTTGACTGAAACTGACTTTAGTTTTTTGTTTATCTATTTCTATATAATTTGCAAATATTGAAGTGTCAAAATTAATTTCTATATTAGGAAAAAACCCACATAAATAGAGTTTCTTGTTTTTCACATTTTTGGTGTGCCCAAGTAAATAAAACACAAATAAAGTGTTTTGTGCGAATAAGGTATTTTACATTATTAAAATACTTTTGTTCCTTTAAAATTGGATACTGTACAACTTTTACTCCAGTCTTCTTAAAACTGTAACTTGTCACGGACTAATATGTTGAGTAAGATATCTGTACTTTTACTCAAGTGTGGTTTTCACACTTTAAGGTATTTAAGTTTGCTTAAGTACAGTATATGAGTGTAATGGAGTTTTTCTAAGTTTCTTGGATATTTCTATGATTATTTAGAGTTTAAAAGAGAACTTTAAAAGCACTAATCTAGAGTCTCTGCCGCCTTGAAGAACACTGCTGAGTGAAGTGAACTCACCCCTCGTCTCTTCTTGCGCGCCAGGATCTGTGAGGTACAGCCCGGAGACATGGAGCCTGTGACGGGGCTGAGGAGAATAAGGGAAAAGGACAGATTAAAGCTTTGATGTCCATGCATATTGTTGTCATTACTGTGCTTAATACAACACAGAAAGGCCGTTGCACATCATCAAGCTCCATCTAAATTGTCTTTGTGAACTGCTAGACAAGGCAGCGCCGCAGAAAACATGCTAACGCGACGCATTATTATCAGATGTTATGATTTTTCTAAACTGATTTTTCACATTTTTAACTAGTATTTATTATAGACTATTGTTGAATTGAATTGAATTGAATTGAAAAATCCTTTATTAGTCCCACATTGTTCATGAATCTGCATCAGCCGGTCATGCTGAATTTTGACTTTTGTGTGGACATTGTACGTTTTAAATGTATCATGTTACTATTTTGCAGACTTTTACAGTTACAAACAGTGTATTATACATTGTTGCAGGACTTGTGACATCAAGAGTAGTACCAATTAGACAATAATACAATCATACCACAACATATACAGTACAGATTTATTAATCGTATTGCAATACAATACTAATTAATAAGAAAAGATACAAAATACAACACTTTGTTTTATACATAGTGTACTGTTCAATAATAATATTAATAATAATAATAATACATGTAAAAAAAGTAATGCTTATGGGGTTCTTGAGAAATGCAAAACAGAACTTTTAGGAAGAATTTTTTTAAGCATCACAAAGAATTGCTTGGATAGTTTAAACACATTATGGCAGGATTTGTTTCCCGAATATTCTCCTTAAAAGACTTGCAGAAGGTTTTGGCCGTCGTGGAGATAAGATAACCGTGTTTCTCAGCGAACACTTGTGATTCTGATAATGGATAATCCGTGAATCCGATTGGCTCAGATAATGTCTTTGCTCGGATAAACTCTGGTGTCAGAATATGATGGATATGGCATACGACTGCGTGTGAGATGCTATTTAAAATGTTTTAGCTTGACAAAAACCATGAAAAAGCTTCTAAAACTACTACTACTACTACTAAAAATAATCTTACACATACAGTATTTGCGTGTGTGTGTGTGTGTGTGTGTGTGTGTGTGTGCGTACACTCATGTTCACTACAAATATATTTTGCTCTCTACAACATTAACCGAACAAAACAGAAACAAAATGACATTGTTGGCTTCATTTATTGACTGGAAACAAACACTAACCCTAATATCTATGATACACTATTATTGTATTATATTAACTTTAATATATACACGTTAGGCATTACACCTAAGCTGTAAATCAGAAGGGCCTTTTATTTCAAATGGTGAGGAACGTGACATTACAAACTAACAATATTGTAACGTTATATGCGTAACAATATCGTCCGGCTGCCGCTGATACAGTTCACAGAGTTTACAGGCCATTCATCTGTACGGAATGTGTGGAATTCTGAAGGTCTCCTCACCAGCTGTGGTCTTCCTGTCCCACATCTATTGATTCATCCGTGTCTGAAGCTGGAGAGCTGTAATCACAAGGTCTCTTCATCTTCCTGTAGTCCTGAATGGATGGAGCGCTGGAGACGTGTGCTCCTGCTGAGGTGGTCTCAGATGCTCTCATGGCAAAGATGCTCCTCCTTTTCCCTGTTTTTATCCTTTCCTCACTCTCTTTCTTTCACCTCACACTTTGTCATCCTCTCCTCTTCCATCACCAACAAATGTCCATCCACCTCTCGCCTTTCCTCCTGCTGTTGTGCTCCTTCTTTCTCGGCAAGTTTGGCACTTTGAAGAAGTTTGTTGGCTTTGGGTTGTCTTACTCACACTCTCCCTCCCTCCCTCTCTCCCTCCTTCCTTCCCTCTCCCCCTTCAACAATGCTTCCTTCTTCCTTTTCGTATTTTCTCTTCAATTAGCACTTTCACTACACGTCTCCTCTTTCGTTACACTTGTTTTCCCTCCATAACGGTGAGTACCAGAAAACCATACTTGAGTAAAAGTACCCGAGAACTGACTGTACAAATTACTCCAGTACAAGTTACAAGTGACCAATTCCGAGAAGACTTGAGGAAATCGTAAAGCACAAAACACCAAGAAATGTGAAAAACTCTTTATATATGAGGTTTTATTTCCTAATATAGAAATACATTTTAACACCTCAATGTTTCAAAATGGCAGAACAAAATGGATTCAAAAAAACCTAAAAGTCAGTCTCAGTCAAACCGAAGTGTGCAAAAAAGTGCAAAATAACAATCTTTAGTGGAGTAAAGAGTACAGATACTAATTTAGTCAATTAGAGAGTAAAAGTTGCTATATTTTTTGATACTCAGTACAACCGCAAAGTAGCCAAAATACTCAAGTAAAATAACAAAGTTCCTTTACTCAAGTACTTTAGAGCGCTGCGCGGTTGCAGATTTAACTCTCAGCATGAATTTGTTAAATGTTTTTCTGTAATGCAATACAGGACACCAAACATTTAAAAAAGTAAATGAGTTATTTTATTTAAACAAATATTTATGAATACTTTTACATTTATTAAACAAGATAAATAAATACTGAAGCTAACGAAATGGCGTAACGTGGGTAAAAAAAACTAATCTAAATAAACTGACATTTTTTTGAAAACATTTTTACTCATCTCAAAAACGTCCTCAAGAAAACCAGTTATTTGTAATGCAAAAATGGAATGGTGCTAAAGTGCTAGTCTGATAAGTTCCGTGATACCGACACGTGACTGGAATCTTCTGTGCTGAAAAAAGCTGAGAGAGGAATTAAACCCTGAGTGTCGGAACCAGAAGATCTCGTCCAGCGTGATAAGCCACGGTTTCTCATGTCAGATGAACTGCATTTTCAAAACGGCCACTTCAGTTCACACTTGAGCGTTAATCCCACGTGTGTGTTTGTGCGTGCATCTGGAAAGTGTGTATGAATGTGTGACGTGTGTATGGATCGCTACACAAATGTTGATAAGAACAATGACGATTATTCTTAAACTTGCTTCATTTATTTATGCATTTATGTGACTATTATTATTACATCATTATAGATAATAAATAATATAAGTAATAGTAGTAATAAAAAACAAACATGAAAATTATGTTAATTACTATTATTAATGTAACTATTACAATTATTAATTCAAACTGTATTTAATTATTTTGTAATAAAAAATTAAGAATTATTTCTCAATTGTATTAATTTGTCGCTTTACAGTGTTGCTTTGGATACGACGGGTAAAAATGAATTTTCCTTCCACACTTTACTCTACTGTACATGCTTAATATCATCATGGGGATTATTTTGGGCCAAAATGTGAAAATACTCAGACAAAATGTGTTTTTCCCAGTTGTGTTGTGTGAGTAAAAGCAGTACATTTTGTTTTCCTAGCCACTGTCGCGTGTCTGCTTGCTCACGGCGCAGTTAATTCATTAATAAATTAGACTTGCTGTGGTTCTACAATCGAACTGGAATAAAACAATTCAATAAAGTGCGATCAATCACAGTCAGTTGTGTGATTAATCGGGATTACTTATTTTTATTTTTGAAGTTTATTTGTAAACACTAATTAACGTTAATGTGATTTAGCTCATAAAAAGCAACCAGTTTTCAACATCCTGCAGATGGCGATATCACCTCATCCGCCCAATAAATTAATCACAATAGAAAAAAAACGTGGAGTTGTCGCAAACAATCACAATGTAACGAGTAACGATAAGTGTCTATTCAAATGTAGTGGAGTAATGAGTACAGATCATCAAATATAGTAAAGTAGAGAGTAAAAGTGACTTATATTTGTCTATACTGTACGCTATTGTACATGTTTAATATCATCATGGGGATTATTTTGTGCCAAAATGTGAAAATGCTCAAACTGCTGTACAGTTTACAGCAAAGTGCGATCCATCACTGTCAATTGTGTGATTTAATTGTGAATAAAGATTTTTACTTGTGAAGTTAATTGATATTTTATTCTTTAGAGAACCAATTAATGTCCAAATAGCTTCTGCTGTTTTGTTCTCAGCAGACGCATGGCATTGGACCGTAGCTGGAGGCCTGATCTAGTCTGAGTCAAATGAGTGTAAAAGATCCTTTTATTCCTTCATCCGCCCCCCCGACTTCATCTCCTTTCATTACCAATCCTCCTTTTATTCGGATCTGGATTTCATTTCCGCCGGCTCCGTCAGAAGACGAGTATAGAGAGTTCTAGAGAACATCTATGAAGTCGGGCCTTCACTGTGCGTCTGCTGCCCACCAGCCCTTCGCTTTATTGTTTTAATCTGTCGTTCCACACGTCTTTCAGTGATGACAACCCCAGAGAGAATATTCACAATGAACGATTCCGAAAATGGAGAGCAAATACGCTGATCTGAGGAACAAAGTGAGCACTGCTATTGAACGGAGCGGTTTCTTGCCCACTTCAGTGTGTTTGCCTCTCCACCACAACAAGAGCCGCTCCACGCTGGAAATTAACAAGCTCATATTTTTACAATACTCTCATAGAAGGAAGCACATGCGCACAATTTAAACACGCAGTTGGAGTCACATGCGCACACACTTGGCCCGAGAGCTCACACGCTCTTCCTTTAAGAGGCAATCACACACACACACACACACACACACACACACACACACACACACACACACACACACACTCAACCAGCCTCACCACATCTTTCAGAACTCGACTCTTAGTGAATGACCCTGAATTGTGCTTTGATGGTCATTTCATCCTCCAGATTACAGAAATTATAAATTCTAAAAAAAAATCTATCTATATATCTATCTGTCTATCTGTCTGTCTGTCTGTCTGTCTACAGCATCTATCTGTCTGTCTACAGCATCTGTCTGTCTGTCTGTCTGTCTACAGCATCTGTCTGTCTGTCTGTCTACAGCATCTGTCTGTCTGTCTGTCTACAGCATCTATCTGTCTGTCTATCTGTCTACAGCATCTATCTGTCTGTCTGTCTGTCTGTCTGTCTGTCTACAGCATCTATCTGTCTGTCTGTCTACAGCATCTATCTGTCTGTCTGTCTGTCTGTCTGTCTGTCTGTCTGTCTACAGCTTCTATCTGTCTGTCTGTCTGTCTATCTATCCATCTATTTTTATATTATATACACTACAGGTTTGTGTTATATACTGACTGAGATATATATTTATGATTATGGATTGATTGTTTATTTATTAGTTAGTTTGTGCGGGCTTACACATGCCCGTACCAATTTTAAATCTAACTGCTGTAAAATAATTCTAACCTTTACGCTTTACACAACGCAATGACCGTTATTTTTAAATAAAATAATAATTGGCATTCCATTCCTCCATCCACCATTGGTAAATCCAGGCGCTCTCATCGACAGCCGTGTCCACCCGATGAAGACGCCAGCGCTGTTTACCCACTCCATCGTCCCTCGCCTCTCACACGATAGAAAAGATAAAGAAGAAGTGCAGAAGCCGAGGAGAGGAGGCAGAAAGGGTCTATTGTGGCCGGGTGCGACGCTCCTCTCAAGCTGTTTTCCCACACTGGTGACGCCGTGATACGGGCCGGAGCGCGGTAACTCTCACTGGTGCCGTGAAGGCCTCGCTCGCCCACAAGCTGCCATTGTCTGTCACCACAGAAACCAGCGTCTCCATGTCAGACATGTTTTTCTGTTTGTTTTCTTGCCGCTTTAATGTGGCCTGCGGAATATTCCCGTCATTTCTCCCCCGACAGTTGTAGAGGAAGGTTCTATCTTTTTCGTTTGTTTTTGAGTTGAGGCTTTAGCACGATGTTTCTTCTTGAAAACGGGGGGTAAAACTAGCCATTTTTATGGTTTTTCTAGCCATTGTCGCATCTCGGCTACTATTAGTAAATTAGACTTGCTGTTGTTCTACAATCGAACATTTCTGAACTACTGATTTTTATTTGTTTATTTGTAAACACTAACGTTAATGTGATTTAGCTCATAAATAGCATCCAGTACTTTCAACATCCTGCAGATGGCGATATCATCTCATCCGCCCTATAGATTAATCACAATAGAAAAGATCTCGACTTGTCGCTCACAATCCCAATGAAACGAGTAACGGTAAGTGTCCATTTAAATGTAGTGTAGAGTACAGATACTCAATCACAAATGTAGTCAAGTAGAGAGTAAAAGTTGCTTATATTTGTCTGTACATGTTTAATATCATCATGGGGATTATTTTGTGCCAAAATGTGAAAATGCTCAGACAAACTGCTGTACAGTTTACAGCAAAGTGCGATCCATCACAGTCAATTGTGCTAAAGATTTTTACTTGTGAAGTTAATTGACATTTTATTCTTTAGAAAACCAATTAATGTCGAAATAGCTGTCCACATAACTTTTTCGTCTTTTTTTGTTTTGTTTTATCTTGCATTGAGGCTTTGGCACGGGACACGTCCCCCCCCCCCCACTTGAGAACGGGGGTAAAACAGGCAAAAACGACAAAACCTCCCCCGATAGATTCTTTCTTTCCCACGCTAAGCCAATTTTCTTCTCAAGATTAAACAAGCTCCAACAACAGAGGGAACGGCCAAGAGATCTGGTTATGATTCCAGACCCTGAGCGGAGAGAGGATGCCCCACAGACATTGAGTGGGAAAAACAAATCTGGAGGAATAAAGAACTGTTTCTATTTCAGTCCGAGTCTAAAGAATGTCACTGTGTGCCACGATTCAAAGGATTTGCAGCTCCATGGTAATCAGTTCATTCTGACTGAGATCGTCGACCACATCACACGCACAGCGCCATCTTTTATGAGCTGGGCATGAGGAGGGGAAGAGAGCAAAGTCAGAATAATTTACGTTGTGCTTGTAGCCAACGCCGCAGAATTGTTTTGGCAACGTTGCCCCGAATGCGCTTCAGTAGTTGCGCCCGCCATTTATCTTCAAGCGCCGTTAATGGACGTGTTGTGTGAAGCAAACGCAAAAAAGATTTTCTAGTCGTTTGTTTGAGTTGCATGTTGGTGTGCTGGCACGAGAATGGTCACTGAGTAATGTGGACGGTACTGTGTTTCAATTCATGTGCACCTAAATTGCACTGTCTTGTAAAACATTTTTTTGCACACAAATTTTTATTTTTTTATTTTTTATTGCACTGTTACTTATTGTTACTGTCTGTATTTAGTTTTGTATTTTACATTGCACTAACTGGAGTTCCACAGCTCACACGCTGTGGTGATGTGACAATAAAAGTGATTTGATTTAATTTTAATTTGATTTAATATAGAGTTTTTTTTTGACGTGTTTGTGTGTGTGTGTGTGTGCTTGTCCAAACCAGTTTTTGCATGTGTGTAATTTCAATTTGTGTATATCAATAGTGTGTATTTTGCATGTGTGTATCAATAGTGCATCACTAAATTTGGTTCAAATGTGTCATAAGTTGTCGCTTTGTATAGAAGCATAAGTCACTTTTAAAAAAATGTGAAACACACACAAGCACAAAAAGAACTTGTAAAGTTCACAAAGATAGACACAGACCGGGTCTTGAATTAGAGTCTGGAAGGTTCTGAGGTGACAGCGCTGCCCACTGCTCCACCTACTGGATGACTCCGCACATACAAGCACAGTTACCGTATTTACCCTGCGTATATACTGTAAGCACCCCCAAGATTTTTTTTTGTTTTACTTTTCTGGTTAAATTACATAAAAAAATATTTTGAAAATAATATTCTTTCTTTGTTTAACAAACCTAACTTGTGACTCGGATCACTTCAAAGTCGTTTTTACTTGAATAATAGTTGAAAAAAATATATTCTAGTCATGAAAACTCCAACTCCCAGAACTCCAGTGAATCATTAGGCTCCCATGAGCCTTTGCACACCAGACTAAAGATGTGTCTTTGTCAGATTTAAATATCAGAACAGCTTTGATTTGCCGTGTGCAGCAGACAGAGCGATTTGATTGCTTTTGCTCCCGTGATTTGAGTCCAGCCTCGACGTTAGCGCAGATTTACCGGATTAAATACGGTTAATGATTGTATTTAGTTTAATCTTACTTCTTCCAGTGTTTTTTGTCTCTAAGTGTCGTGGCGTCACTTTATGTTTCTTTATTTCTGTTATTGAGCTTTTAAATGCTTACATGCACATCTGCCTCCGGAACCATTATTGAAAGACGCACACACGCACATATAGACGACGCGTTTCTGTTTATTTGTGATAGCTTCGGACTTGAAATATGAAAAATGGGGTTTTATATTTATGCACATATTTGAAATCGGCGATTATAAGCAGCCCCCAACTTTTTGAGTATCGAATATTGAAAAATGCACTGCTTATATGCGCATATTAATTGTACTCATCGCCAGTGGTTGTGTGTGTGTGTGTTGGAGAGCTGTCATTCTGTGGTGTGTGTGTGTGTGTGTGTTGGAGAGCTGTCGTTCTGTGGTGTGTGTGTGTGTGTGTGTGTGTTGGAGAGCTGTCGTTCTGTGGTGTGTGTGTGTGTGTGTGTGTGTGTGTGTGTGTGTGTGTGTGTGCATGATCTGGAGGGCTCTGTCCACCACGCTGCTATGTTTGAGTGTAATTACAGCCGCTCGACTCTGTCATTACAAGCCGCTGGACTGAGCGACGGTCAGACGGCCTGAAGGTAGCGAAACCCCAAACCACTGCGTGAAGACTGCAGACACACTCACAGAGACAGAGACTCCAACCACACACACACACACACACACAGGAACCATTACTGTCACGCACACCATCAGGAAAAAAACAACACTAGCAAAACTCAGTGTGTCTGTCTCTGTTTGTCCATCCATCCATCCAACCCTCTGTCTGTTTGTCTGCCTACTACCTACATAGCTAACCATCCATCCATCCATCCATCCAGTATCTAACTAGATGGATGGATACATATAGTTAGATAATAGATGGATGGATTAATATAGTATCTAACTATATTTATCCATCTATCCAATATCTCTCTCTCTCTATCTATCTATCCATCCATCCATCCATCTATCCAGTATCTAACTATATTTATCCATCCATCCATCTATCCAGTATCTAACTCCATCCATCCATCCGCCTACTATCTACATATCTAACTATCCACCCATCCACCCATCCATCCATCCATCCATCCATCCATCTCTCTGTCTGTCTGTTCATCAATTTTCCTGTCTGTCAATCCTTCTATCTATCTATCTATCTATCTATCTATCTATCTATCTATCTATCTATCTATCTGTCTGTCTGTCTGTCTGTCTGTCTGTCTGTCTGTCTGTCTGTCTGTCTGTCTGTCTGTCTGTCTGTCTGTCTGTCTGTCTGTCTGTCTGTCTGTCTGTCTGTCTGTCTGTCTGTCTGTCTGTCTGTCTGTCTGTCTGTCTGTCTA
>MU204349.1:3747666-3758234 GCA_017309775.1 Paedocypris sp. Pulau Singkep | reverse complement strand
TCTGTCTGTCTGTCTGTCTGTCTGTCTGTCTGTCTGTCTGTCTGTCTGTCTGTCTGTGTCTATGTCTGTTCATCAATTTTCCCGTCTGTCAATTCATCCATCTGTGTCTCTGTCTGTCTGTTTATCAGCCTGTCTGTCAGTTCATCAATATTTGTCTGTCTGTCTGTCTGTTTATCAGCCTGTCTGTCAGTTCATCAATATCTGTCTGTCTGTCTCTTTGTCTGCCCCCATGACTATTTAGTAATAACAATGCATTTGTTTTTAAATTTGTCCAAACATTCATCCATTTTTCCATATTATTTGCTTGTTTTCCATCTCTCTGTCTGCTCACTCATTTGTCTGCTGATTTGTCTATCCTGCGGTTTGTCCATAATCTGTCTGTCTGTCCATCGTTCAAGACATCCGTCCATCATCCATCCATTTCAAAAGTTGGCAGTACTGTACGTGTATAATAATCAGTCAGTTTGTTCGTTCACAAATCATCCATTCATTTGTCAGTCTATCCATATATTAAATAATCCATCCTTCTGTCCCTCCATCCATTCATCCATCCCATAACATGTGTGAAACATGCAAATGTGGACATTGGGGGAGAAGGAAGCGACGCACTGAGTTGAGACATCATCTGAGAAGGAAAGAAGAACTTTAAGTGGTAATTACAGAGCGAGTAGATTCCCCTTCCGACCGCGGGCATGAGTGGTGTCTTCAGATCAGATATCAACACACACACACACACACACACACACACACACACACACACACACACACACGGTGCCACAACGCATTCCTGAGATTCTGGGATTATTCAAACATTTCCCATCGTCTTTCTCTTTAATCAGGAATCAAAGTGCCTGGGAAAATGCAGCTCTTTGCCCCGAAACACGGTCGTCTGCGTCTATGACAGGACAATATTCACTTAGTCCGTGGTTTTCAAAGTGCTTTGTTGATCTCGCGTCTCTTTAACATTAAGGAAAAAAAGAGTATGGCAAAAATTACTTTGATTTTCTTTTTACTTACAGTGAAGCTGAATAAAGAGGGGAAGTGTGGAATCAGAATAGTACCAAAATATGCAGATTTCTAAGAAACAATGATTCAAATGCTTCACATTTTAAACGTTTTACATTTACAATCTTCACGTTTTCTTTTGAAACTCTTTTTTTTTCCACTTCTGAAAAAACGCTTTTTCGTTCGTTTCATTTTTAGTTTGTTTGTGGCCCTTACTCTGATTGGCTGGTGAGAATGTGATTGGCAGCTTCTTGATCAGGAAGTGAGAGAGCAGAATGACACAGTGTATGTTTGCTGAACCTGGTCAACACTGCTGCCAATCACATTCTCACCAGCCAATCAGAGTAAGGGCCGTGCCCCCAAACATTAAAAATTAAACAAACTAAATAATCCTAAGCAAATAAAAAAAGTTTCAAACAAAAACATGAAGATAGCAACCAAAAAACAAAAAAACAATTAAAGCGAAAATGTCACGCAATTTTGTTTGTCTCTTAAAAATGTACGTTTGATATTTTTTCCACTAATCTGATTCCATAAGGAAGACCCAATATTTCAAGAAAGGTGAATTTAAAACACATTGTTTTTTTGTTTTTTTTTTAAATTCAGATGAGCAATGGTTTAGTTCATCACATTCACTAACAACATTTGGTTCTGAATTAAAAGGCTGAGCAGAGTTTAATGGCGTGCTATAAAATGCATTTTAAAAAGAAGACGCATAGCGGCCTGTGTCCACTCGCCTATTCTGTGGTTTCCCTGGGCCACCGGGAAGCTTTTACTATGGGAACGTTCTCCAACCAGTAACTCACCCAGTGACCCATCATCACTCTGAGAGATCAGCGTGGAGATGTGAAGTGTGATGCATGCGTGCGGTACAAAGAAAGAGTTTTTAGTTTCAAGAGAACAAAAGAACACACAATGTGCTGAGGATGGCGAGGCCGTGTGTGTGTGTATGTGTGTGTGTGTGTGTGTGTGTGTGTGATTCAAAAGGCAAACTCACCATTCAAATTCAAACGCAAATTAAAAATAAAATCCGCATGTTTTAAAAAATGTAATTGATAGACTGTCAATATAAGATAGAAATAAGCAAAAAAGACTTGAGTTTGCAGTTGTGCTACATATGTGATGAAAAGTAATATGATTATTATACATTACATATAATTAATTTCATATTAAATAATATACTCAATAATTATTATCGGTATTACTTTTATTATATAAATATGTACACACACACACACACACACACACACACACACACACACACACACACACACACACACATTTCTTCTTACAAAATCATTTTGTAAAGGGGCTGATCATTTTCAATTGTATTTTTTTTATATTACTTTTTTATCACATGGCACAACTGCCTATTCAACTCATTTTTGGCTTATCTTTACTATTTATTACCTTGTTCCTGGAAGCTTCTGTTACTAGAACACATTTCTTAGCTCTTTCACGTTCGCGTGAATTGGGAATTTCGGATGTAATTACCACTTTCAAACAGACGAGGGCAGTGAATCTCACAGTGCAGCCAGAAACACAATCAGCCGTAAACGAAGAAGCAAAACCACAACAAATCGGCTCAAATAGCTCGTGGAATCAGGCGCTTTTGTTATGAAGGTATTTATTTCCTCTTTGTCAAAACAGTTTTGCTTTTCCTCCTTTCTTTCTATTTATTTCCTTACCGTAAAGCTTTGCGCGTGTTCCTTCCCTCAGCTTATCAATTATCCACACCTATACTTTTAAAAACACGCGCTATCGATCACATGTACTGCTTTCTTGTTCTACAAACCAACTAGACTGAAACAGTTTTATAACCAGTAAAATGAACAACTACATAATGGAATGTATATGACTTTGTTTTTGATCATTCATGCTCATTTGCATTGTATTTCTGTTTTTGTATTATATATTTATCTTGCACCTTTACATTTTTATATAATCTTACACATTTATATATATAAACATGCTTACACCTTTCCTTCACTCACCAATATGCACTTTATAATTCATTATCGCTACTTCTGCACTTCTGGTTTGACCTAACTGCATTTTGTTGTCTTGTATTTGTACAATAACAAAAAAGTTGAATCTAATCTACAGTAATCTATTTATACATGTATTTTATTTATGTAGTGATAGACACTACATCAATGGGAGAGACGTTAATAACTCAAAGCAGGCTCTAAATTTCTTTTTTTTTTTTTTTTATTCATTTATGATTCATTCAATGATTTAAAATCAGTTTTCATACAGTTGCATCATTTTCCTCTTACAACGGCAGTTAAATGTAGAGATACTAGGACATTTTTAGGTCATTTTCCAGACAATTCCAATACTGTGTACACCTATAAATGAAATACACCTTTGTTTCAGCGTTGTATTTACATACGGTAACTTAAAATCATTTTCTTTTTTTCTTCATATTCACTATGCATCTGATTTAAGACAAAAAAATTTAGCAAACCAATCGGCAACAAGCAATGTCTCGCTTTGTACAAAATGAACGACGTTTGCAAAAATCACACCGGTTGTCTTTTTCTCGTCATAGGATGAAAAATGGAGGTGGCGTCGTACTTGTCCAACCTCTTATCAGAACTGAACGAGCAGCGCAAACGGGGCTTTTTCTGCGACTGCAGCATCCTGGTGGAGGGCCGCGTGTTCAAGGCGCATCGCAACGTCCTCTTCGCCGGCAGCGGCTATTTCCAAGCCCTTCTGCTGCATCACCTGCAGGGCGGCGCTCAAGGCCACAGCACGGCGTCCCTGGACATCGTCACGGCCGAGGCCTTCTCACAAATCCTGGACTTCATGTACTCGGGACGACTCCACCTGTGCAGCGATAACGTCATTGAAGTCATGTCCGCCGCCAGCTACTTGCAGATGACCGACGTGGTGAACTTCTGTAAGGGCTACATCAAGTCATCCCTGGACATCTGTAGTAAGACCAGACTGAGGTTGGTGTCCGTCACGAGCGTCGCTGAAGCTTCTTCGGCTGTGGAGCAGGGAACGTCTGAGGATGCTGAAGCCATCACGCCTGGACAAACTCCGAGACCCGTCGGCCCCACGCTAGCCACGTGTGGCCGAGATTCCGAGAGTGAAAGCTCTCAGGGAGCATTTCCCAATCTCCACGTGCCCCTGAAGGCGAGTCCAGCCAACCTGGGCCTGCTCACATCATTGGTCCAGCCTAAAGTGGAGTATGACCCTGATGAAGAAGGCGAGTCTTCGAGGGAATCCAAAGAGACGACTCTTTATCCAAATGCGAATCATATAGGAGATGAAGCGAAGAGCTTTAGTCCCACACTGACCTCGAAGAACCCCTGCACAATGAAGTCCTTTCCAGACGTTCTAAAAAGAGCTGAGACGAACCCCAGCGGCGAGGAAAGCTTTCCACGTAGTTTAGCCTTCACCTTTCGTGAAGATGATGGAGCACTGGACCCCGATGAAGAAGGCGAGTCTTCGAGGGAATCCAAAGACACAACTCTTTATCAAGATGCGAATCATTTAGGAGATAAGGCAAAGACCTTTAGTCCCACTCTGATCTCGGAGAACCCCTCTTTGTCTGATTGCACAATGGAGTCGTTTCCAGATGTTCTAAAAAGAGCTGAGATGAACCCCAACATTGATGAAAGCTTTCCACGTAGTTTAGCCTTCACCTTTCGTGAAGATGATGGGGCGGTGGCTGGTGGTCACTGTGCTATGGGGGTCCAGAATGAATGGTATGGGGATTATCCAGGTGGGTGACTGTTTTTTCAGATGCATAATAGGGCTGCACGGTTTTGAGAAAAAACTTAATTGGGATTTTTCTGAAAAATATTGCGATGCGATTTTTGTTTTTTTTTTGCACATTTTAGTGCATAAAACAAACATTATGAATAAAATATAGTTAATTTTACAACACAGAAGGTTAAATAAAGTACTTACAAAGTGATTGAGGTAATGAGATTGTTTGATGTGTTGTGAATAATAAATATAGTAGCTGAACCTAAATGCCAAAGAATAAGAATGGAAAATAACCACGTAGTCATTTGTTTTTTTAATTTAACAATCTAAAACACAGAAAAATAGAAAATTATCTCTTATTTGAAAGGAAATCAGACAGTGTTGTCACTGGCAGAAAATGAAAAAGTGAACAATCCTTAACAAAACACATTTTAAAATACCTTGCTCTTATTGTTTTGGTAGTTTCCTTAAGTGCTGTAGACAGACAGTGGTGAGGACGAAGGGCTGAGAAGAGAGAAACAGCCTCATTACAATACATTTAATGTAATGTTTTCAGGTAATTGTATTGTAATAGCATCTTAATGGAAAACACAATAACTCCAGTGTAATTTACTGGCAATTACTAAACATTTGCATTGCACACATTTCACTGGCACAAAAAAACAATGCTCTGATGGCATGTAATAAAAAGGCAAACTGGAAAATACACTACTTGAAACATTATTACAACATATTATTATTATTATTACTAATAATAGTGTGATTTTTTTAAGATGCTGTTATAAATGAGCTGTTTTCTCTAGATCTGGCCACGGCACGGCGACACAATTTAAACTTGTCAGTCTTTTGCTCCATACTCGCGAAACCAAAAAAGCTCTTAAAAAGTATTATATATTGAGCCGCGTGTTCGTTCGCCGACTTTATCGATTCGACGAAGGTTAATCGTGCAGCCCTACTGCATACTTGTCTATACAGATGTTTTCTGGATGTACTAATAACGTTAATCATAATTAATTTGCACAGAGCGAGTGCACAAATGTCCCTTCTGTCCATACATGGCCAAGCAGAAGGGGATCTTGAAGAGACACATCCGCTGCCACACGGGAGAAAGGCCTTATCCTTGTGAAGTCTGCGGCAAACGCTTCACTCGCCAGGAGCATCTTCGTACTCACGCTGTCACTGTGAGTTGTTGGAAGAAAATATTTTTGGATCAGGGAAAAAAAGCCTATATTTTAAAATCTACCTTCTTTATGGACTGCATTGGTTTCAACATGAGACACGTTTTATCAATTTAGATAATGACGCAATATGCATATGTAGAAATATTTGGAATATTCAAGTCAAATGCAGGTTGTTAAAAACGTCTGTCTTAAAAATATATCTGAAATCGGTAAAACCTGAAAGACTTGACCTATCTAGGCCAGAAAAGCCTTATCTAGTTTGCAGGAGCTGAAGAAAAAAGAAATTGTGTAGCAGCCTAACTCATTCTACTGGCTGTAAATGTTTTTTTTTTTAATAATAATAATAATGTAATAATTAATAATTTAATGTCCATATAACATACTCTAGTTTGTCACTTTATCTAACTAAAATACCAAATTTTTCGGACTATAGGTGCACAAAAATTGACTGTGCCTTATAATCCGGACAAATATTTGTGTCTTTTATGTTGATGGAAAAAGACATTTATTAAAGGTGCGACATATAATCCTGTGTGCCTTGTAGTCTAAAAAAACACTGTAGGTTTTTTATTGTATGAAGCCATATTTTGAAAACATACCATATTTTATAAAAATGTTAGTCATTGTCATTCTTTGTTGTTTAGGTTCATCACTCTAAATGGTCCATGGCGTGCAAAGGCTGTCAGCGAGTGTTTACAGGCCTTGTATCCGAGAGAATGAAGCGCTGTGGCTTGTGTGACGCTTGCAGCTTTGTTTGGCCACAAAAGCAGAACCCAGCTCCATGAGTCTGAGACGTCGAGCGCTCTTTCATTCTGAAGGAAGGCGATGTGGCCCGGCTCGATCCCAGTGCCGAAAATCATGATAAATAGAATGTATCATCTGCTTTATTTTCATTGTACTGTACTTTATTTTTGGAAGACTTTTACTAGACATCAAGGAATGTCAATTCACGTAGATGGATTTTTTTTTACGTAAATAAACCACACAACGGATGAAATTTGTGCATGGTTTAAAATTTTTGTTCTAGCTGGACAATAATTCTGTTTCTATCAATAATAAACTGATAATTGTGTAAAATGGGGATTTTGTGTCTTCAACATTTTTACAAGAAGTCCTATTGTGACAGTTTCTTTGTTTAATTAGAAATTAGATTAGAAAATCCACATTGAAATGTTCCTTATCAACGACAACTGCGTCCAGCGGTTTCCAAATACAGTACGTATGTTTTGTTCACGTAACCAGTGACGCAGTACGTAAAATTGGCGATTTACTTTCACAGCTACTTGTTTATGAAATCCGATTAGTGCCACAACATATCGGCACTAATCTGAATCCATACTTGTTTGACATTGTAAAGAAATACCATGAATATTAAGGAGGATTGAATCGATCGATTGAATCAAACACCGAGTCAGACAGGTGCGCGCGCTGCTGTCATGTGCGCGGTCTCGTGATTCGTGTCACGTGATGGACCAGGAAATACAAACTCGTTGTACTGGTTTTAATAGTACCATGTGTCTTAGCGATTTAGCGCGTCACACGGGTCGACGGTTACATAGATACAGACACAGACTGAAAGTGCGCTTTGTGTGAGACCTGAAGGAACAATGGACGCGCTTCCTTGTTTTCTCCTGCTGTTTCTCTGCGCATCATCCGTTAATGGCGCCAGATACACGGCGGACTGGGCAAGTCTGGACTCCAGACCGCTTCCCGACTGGTACGACGATGTAAAGTTCGGGATCTTCATCCACTGGGGAGTCTTCTCAGTGCCCGCGTTCGGCAGCGAGTGGTTCTGGTGGAACTGGAAAGGTGCACACGCCGCCGAATACGTCAAGTACATGGCCGATAACTACCCGCCCGGATTCGCTTACACGGATTTTGCGCCGAACTTTCACGCCGAGTTTTTTAATCCGGACGTGTGGGCAGAAATCTTCGAATCTTCGGGAGCCAAGTACGTGTTCCAGATTAGGAATCAGATTATTGGTTAATTATGGGTCATGCGCCAGTATCACGTGACAGTGACAAATTACAACTTTTACGTACTTTTACATTTGGCTTGGAAATAGACATAAAATTGCTTTATTTATCATAATTTAGTATTACGCACTTTAATGTGACATGCGTGTGTGTGTTTTGTGGCTCCTTGAGATGAAATCAAACCCAATGTAAAGAACATCCAGCAAAGTTCCAAACCAAAATAAAGGATTCCGTTGTAACTGTGTAATAATGCTTGCACAGATATGTGGTCCTCACATCCAAACACCACGAAGGCTTCACAAACTGGGGGTCCCCGAACTCCTGGAACTGGAATTCTGTTGATAATGGACCCCACCGGGATCTCGTGGCAGATTTTGCCGCTGCGATAAGAAAGAGGTGTGGTTTATTTATTTATTGTTATTTTTAAACACAAAGAATATAAGCAGTATGCTTATATTTCACACTTGTTCATTCATTAATAATTGTCCACAGATTAAAATCCACAGATTAACATTATTTCCACACCATTTTCTCATCTTAATGATTTAGTTCTGTATGAAGTGTTTATTAGAATGATTTTTCAGTCTGAACTTAAATAATGTTAAAGTAGCTTTTTTGTTTTGATCCTTTAGGCCTTTACATTTTGGGCTCTATAACTCCCTCTATGAATGGTTCAATCCCCTCTACCTGAAAGACAAAAGTTCTGGATTCAAAACTCAGGACTACGTTGCAAACAAAGCCATGCCTGAACTTTACAATCTGGTCAAAAGGTAAAGGACATCAGTCACATGATGCGGCAGAACTAACACGAGAAGTTAGTTTGTTGTACAAGCCTGTAGTATACTTATATTTACATTTTACTTTTTGCCTTTCAGGTACAAGCCTGAATTGATCTGGTCAGATGGCGACTGGGAAGCACCCGACTCTTACTGGAATTCTACAGAGTTCCTAGCGTGGCTCTATAATGATAGCCCGGTCAAAGTAAGTAAAGTTTTTTTTTTTTTTAAATTCATTTTAGTTTATAAATGCCACATTTCTTCCACTTTTTGCAGGATGTTGTCGTGACCAATGACAGATGGGGAAAAGGTTGCTACTGTAAACATGGCGGTTACTACAACTGTGCTGACAAGTACACGCCTGGCCAGATACTCGATCACAAATGGGAAAAATGCAACTCCATAGACACTGTCTCTTGGGGATTTCGACAAAACATGATGCTGAGTGAGCTGATGTCTCTGCCAGCCATTGTGAAGGTAGGAGGAGCAAAAGCCAATCATCAACTGGCTTCCTGGTGTATCACGAGACTGGTGTAATTATACGACACTTGCCTGGAAAAACACTGGTTAAAGAAAAGGAGAACGGAAACATTTCAAACTGGTTATGACCGAAACTGCATAACAGTGCCTTCTTTATTTAAATTGCTATGTGTATATATTGTTTTTATTTTACTGTAACTACTGGTTGTATAGCCATTGTGTTAGTGTGACTGTAATTTAAAAATTTTTTTTACCACAGGATCTGGTCAACACTGTGGCTTTAGGAGGGAATTACCTGTTAAATATCGGCCCTAAATCCGACGGCGTGATTCCACCAGTGTTTGAAGAACGTCTCCGAGACATCGGAGCCTGGTTGAAGGTCAACGGTGATGCCATTTACGGAACTAGACCTTGGAGAGTACAAGTGGAGAATGCCACCGTTCCTGTCTGGTGCGATTCAGAACTCGTGTTCTTGTTTCTCTGCATATAAAATGGCTAGCAATCGCTGGAATGTTAGGAAAGTTACCGTAAAACCTCTAATAGAACACCATGGCGTTCTAATTTTCAACTCTTCCGTCATGGTGGCGCTCTATTAGTTCTACTAGAGGGTGACAGTGTAGTTCTTCAACTTGTTGGTCACAATAAATATCCGATAAATATACCAGACAAATTATTTACCTCACTCCCTTAACAGAAAATTAAGCCAAAAGTGTGGTTACAGTAATAAATCGTCAGATGAACTCATTCCTTGGAAGAGCCAATGAGAAGCTTCCATGTTTTGCATGCAGTTTTTTGAACTCTTTTTAAACTTTAAAATAAAGCATGAACACGTTTACATGAGTCTGTTATGTTGTAGGAAGGAGCAATTGAAACTATTCGTCTTAATAGGAGCCACATGGTTTTTAATTCCGATTTCATGACTTGGTATTAGATGCATATAGACATTATTAATATTTTAGTCAATCCACTGGGTCAGTATGACAAGCCTTATAGAGGTGGCGTTCTATTAGAGGTTTTATGGTAATCGGTTTCTAATATGTGGCGTATTTTTTTCTGTAAATCTGGCACATTTTCAGCTGTTCTTTTAATCTATTAGCGTTTCTTGCTTTAATAAACGCAGGTACACCTCGAAAGGCTCAACGGTGTTTGCCATTTTTACCCTCAACCCGATGAAGGACACTTTTCAGCTTTCAGCTCCCAGCACATCCAACAACACTGTGGTGATTATAACTGAATATATTGCACAGACATTAAAGTTGACGGTTAAATGGTTTTAAAGGCCTCTGCTTTTTTATTTCTATTCCTCAGGTGACTTTGTTGGGCGGCTCTGATCCGCTGAAGTGGGCTCCTCTGCAATCCACCGGACTTATTGTCAAGCTGCCGGATCTGCCGTTTTCTCCGGCTGAAGCCTGGACCCTCAAGATTG
>MU204349.1:3726702-3747566 GCA_017309775.1 Paedocypris sp. Pulau Singkep | reverse complement strand
TGATAATGCTGTGTGTAGTTTTGCCAGTGCTTCATTTTGCAGCTTTTTGTTTGTTAACAGTCATTTAGCAGACTTACATTTTTACAGCATATGCCAGATGTTTTGCAGTTTGACTGTGTGGTTTTGTAAATTGTGTCAAGTGTTTAGACAAAACAAGACTAATTAGAAAAGATGTGTATTAGCAATCAGAAAAAATAACTCTAATACACTGAAGTATTGTACACTTTTCCTTGTTTCTATAAAAGCTGATGTGATCATACATGTGCATGTGCCTTTTTTCCTGCTAGTTTTGAATTGTTTACTGTAAAACAGAAACGGGCAGATCTTGGTTCATTTGATTTACTAAAAATAATTATTAAACAATAAGGCATTAATACTCAGTGAATAGGACATGTAGCTAGCTTAATAAACTGAAAAAGGATAAAAAATAATAATTCTTTGTCTTGTGTTCACTGACTGTCATGCTGTTCTATCTAGTAAGTTTCTGTGTATCGCCTGTGTGGACATCTACTGTAGACTATTCTAGACAAATTGCTTCAATTGCTCCTCTTTTTTTGTGAGTCGCTTTGGATAAATGTGTCTCAGAAATGTAAGTAAAGGAGACGTAAAATGAGAAATCTATCTGCATTTTTAACTGATCCTAAGATGCAGTGTTGTCATGTCCACAACTACAGCGAGTGTGTGTGTCTTTCTCCCAAGTATTTCCAATAACACATTTAAAAGAAATTATACAGTTATTTATTAGTCATAAATAGATATCTTAGTCACTCACATTATTAAATAAGAACTGGTGTTGGGAATGTTCCTTTAAAAGGGTAATGGTTACAAATATTAGCTACTTCTCACAACAGAGTTAGTGGTTGGGTTAAAAAGTAACTAATTATCGTACTCTCACTCTTGTGCTCTCAATATTAAGTATGTTAAATAAAAGAAATGGACACTGAATATAAGTTAATTATTATAAAGCATTGTACATTAATCTACACTCTTTTAATATTGCTGTGGGACAATGTGAGAGAAAACAATGTAAATATTACCATTAGTATAGCGAATAATAAAACACAATGGTTTAGAAATGTTTATATTAATTACACAGACCACAATTGGCCAACAACTAAGTCTAAATATTAAAGATGCTTCTTAAGGAATGCATTATTTATTAATAAAAATAAATAAAACTCGACTGGTCGACACACTAGCCTACAGTATTTTCAAAAGTAAGCAATTAAACTAGAAGTGTTCCGCTCTCACAATTTTCACAATTTGAAAAATATGACTTCATTCTTTGTGAATTACAACTTTTTTTTTGGTTATGCATTGAATTCCCAGAACCGTACAAAAAATTTGGTTCCGGGCTTCTACACTAGGCAGCCTTCCTATACGTTAATATTATATCATTAAACATGTTTTAATTTCAGTATATATATGCTTCATTGTCTTACGGACCGGACATCAATGAACTGGATTTATGATGGAAATAAAAAATATACGACTTTCTTCTATATTTTTACCAGTTCGGCAGACCGGATTAAAACGTTTAACGGCCGCAGTTTGCCCACGTCTGTCTTAATTTCTAGCGACTGTTAAGTCTTCACAAGCAGTGATGGTTCGGTGGTAGAGTTCTCACCTGCCAAGTGGAAATCCTGGGTTTGATTCCCGGAGGATTCAACTCTCTTTTTGAGAAGGATCGAAACACGAAATATTATTCCAAGTTAAACAGGTGATTTTTTTTCCCATCTCAGGAGCTCCGGGCCCACAGTGGGGAAGAGCACACGGACTGGCGGCCAATCACTCAGAGCGAGACGGCCACACTAACGTAGAACTATCGGCAACTGTTGTGAATTTCGATTATCTTTTAAACACATACAGTAGTGTTGAAGGCTGAAAGAAATAGGTTCATACTCGCTTTGGTTGACTATTTATTATAAAAACTCATTTCCTCCAGTATCTCCATGTTAGCACTGTGGTGAGAATACCCGCCTGTAACTTGGAAGACTGGGGTTCAAGTCCCTGATGATGAGAGGACTCTTATTGTATAAAAAGTCCCTAAATAAATATTTTTTTTTTACAGGTTTTTTAAATCAGTGCTGCCACATGTGAGGCTCGAACCCAAGACTTTCAGGGTATGAGACTGCCACACTACCATGGGTTAATTTGTGCCGTTTAGGAGCCTTGATTATATTTATGGCTTATTTTCCCCTTTTGAAGTAAATTGCAGCCTCCTCTTATTTACTAAGACTGACATTTAAGCGACAATCATCAGCAGAATGTCAGGAGGATTTGTTGAATCTGGTCATCCAAAATGAGAAAAAAACATTTCACGCTTGTGCGAGGTACCAGAAGGTAAGCTTAATTTTTTTTCCGATTCTTTATTATAGTTCTCTTACAAAATAAGAAAGAAAAAAATATATGTTGTATTTATTATTTTTGATGTAGCTCCAGATATACAAGGTGCTTAACAAGAGGAAGGGGTTAAAATTTAAAACATTGACCACGCCACAATCAAGAAACTCACTAGACAACCCTTCTCAAAGAAATTTGAGTATACGTTGTATTGTTCTCCCCCCTACACTTCCAGAACAAATGTTTTTTTTTTTTTTCAAATAAAAAAATTAATCCAAATTTGGAGCAGCTCCCCTAGTGGTAACTTCAAAGAAAACACCATGTAGCAACTAATTTCTGCCACCTGGTGATCCAATTATGTGTCTCCTCTTCTGCTCAATTATGTTATCCTCTTCTGCTCATCCATTCATAACAAGTCTTTAACATGTCTGTAAAAATGTACATCATATTTGAAGTTCGATAACTATATCATTGAAGAGCAAAATTCCAGGGTGAACTAGTCGCTCCCGGTCCTTATAAACGTCCTTCATTAATCACTTCATCAATGATTATGTACACGCAATACCCCGGCTGACCAGTAGGTGTTTGTGCACATGCTGCAGTGCAGAGCCGCAGGGAGCGTGTGTGTATGCGTGTGTGTGTGTGTGTGTGTGTGAGCCACACAGGAAGCACTTATCACTACTTCTGCTGCTGCCACTCCAGACTGAATGCAGGAGGGGGATGAGGAGGAAAAGCCAGACGGAGATGGACACGGGCCTGGCCAAATAAAGCCATGACTCTGCCCGCTCCCCACTATAAATACGCTGCTCCTCTGCCGGTTCGGGTTTTGGTGCCTGGAGCTCCGGAGCGGTCAGATTCAGGCCAGTGCCATCAGCTCGACGGCCAGTCGTCATGCCCCGGGTGGATGCTGACCTCAAACTGGACTTTAAAGACGTCCTTTTCAGACCAAAGAGAAGCAGTCTGAAGAGCAGATCTGAGGTAAGAGTGAGAGAGCCTTACAAGACCTTAGTTAGTGACCTTAAAGAAGCACTAAGTGACCTTGAGAAAGTCCCGGCACAGTGGCTAATCCTTCAAACTCAAGTACAAAGATTGATTGACTGATCCGTAGGAGTCTGATCTCACTTTTATAGATTTCTAGGAACAAACGCAGTGTTTTTCAGGCACAGGAACAGGAGAACTTGTCTTCAACGGGTTATTAATAGACGTGAAGCATGTCTTGCGCAACATGTCAACAGGAACGGATTCCACGTGTCATTGCGGATCATCACACCGTGACGTCGACTCAGAACCGACTGTAAAATGTATTGTCATGTATCGTCACATGACTTGTGAATATTCAGTGTGTCGACAGTCAGTCTTCTCAGGAGTCAGGTTTGTTTGTCCCAAGATGGTTTGTACCTGCTAAACAAAGACGTGTGATGTATTTACTAGTCAGAAATCATAAATCATACCACTGGAAACAGCACAGAAGCGCAGGAAATCCAGTATCTGGTTTTGAGAAACACACAAGATCAGATTATTTTAACGTATCAATACAAGACATACACAACATTCATTGGGACCAGAGTAGCACAACAAACACACATGCAACAAAGTATAAAATACAAAATTATGCAAAAAAAATTATGAATAGTCACTATAAATAGTAAAAAATCTTAAAACCGTCAAATAGTTCAAAGGTTTTCCATTGAAATCGTTTTTAAACAAAGATACATTTTTTTTTTGTAAAAAGAAACGTCCAGAAGATCTAGACTTGTGTCGATAATGTTTGCTACAGTATAAAATCACATTTTTCACATGTTGATCAATTTTGGTACTGTTTAACAGTTTAATAATCACATTTTTTCCACAAATTAATTTAAAATTTTTAAATTTGATATAATTTAATTTTAATTTAATTTCAAATTTAATTTAAATTTTTAATCAAATTTCGCACTAGTATGAGCACGACGTTTAGGTGAGACGTGTCCCTTCTGGTAGGACACAAAAGATAGATGAAAATAAGTAAATATTTTGCACTAGTAAATAAGACTAGTTTAAAAAAAAGAGTTAATTTCCAACACTTTTTTCCAATTTTATTTGTATACTTGTTTTTTTTAACTTGATTTATATTTTAAAGCACAACTAGCAAAGCTAATTTTTTAAGTAATATAATTTCAGAGCTCGGGTCTCAAGAGGATAACAGGTAAAAACTGTGACAATTTAATTGAACCATCTTTGACATTGTTGGCCATTAAAAATGTCTTCCGAGGATTGTCATGAACTCTCTGGTCCAGTAAGAGTGAGCACAGCCTGTCTCTGTGTCGTCATTTATTCCTGGAAGGTTAATCTGCAGAGGACGTTCACATTCCGGAACTCGAAGCAAACCTACAATGGCATCCCGGTGGTGGCTGCCAACATGGACACCACTGGCACTTTTGAGATGGCACAGGTGCTCAGCAAGGTGAGTTGTGCTTTTCATTTCGTCATAAATAATAAAAGTCTTCATCAGATTAGTGCCAAAAATATCAAGCGTAAATAATAAAAAAAAAAAGTTTTTTTTTTTTGGCTTGCAATCTACACGTTTTTGTTTGAAACTTTTTTTTTCTTCAGATTACTGTATTTTGTCCATTTCATTTTTTTTTTCCATTAGGACTTCTGGCACTAGCTTCATGTGGGGGTGGCCCTTACTCTGATTGGCTGGTGAGAATGTGATTGGCAGCTGCTTGACCAGGAAGTGGGAGAGGAGTTTATCTTTTTGTAGTGATGAGTTCTGGACCGTTACAAGGTTTCACGCTAAAATCTAGTTAGAAATTATAAATATTGTGTGTTATTGTTTAATTAAATATAGTTTTTTTAACAAATCGAACATTTTATCATTACTTTCATTAATAATAATAACAACAACAACAACAATACATTTTATTTGTAAGGCGCCTATCAAATCTACTATTATTTTGAAGTAGTCTGCCACTACAAATATTTAGCAATATTCTGCAAAAATAATCCTTTATTCACAGCTTATCGTATAAAAATGTCAAAAATGCTCGCTGAATTCCTCTCACACTTCCTGGTCAAGCAGCTGCCAATCACATTCTCACCAGCCAATCAGAGTAAGGGTTGCCTAATGACACCACGTGAAGCTAGTGCAAGGTGTCCAAACGAAAAAATAAAAATGAAACGGACGAAAAAATCAACAGTAAAACAAAATTCAAACAAAAATGCAAAGATTGCAAGCGAAAAAAAAAAACGTGAAATGTGAAGCATTTTCGTTCATTATTTTAGAAATTTGCGCTTGGTATTTTTTTGCACTAATCGGATTGCATCTGAAGAGCGTAATGCTGTTTGTCTTCCAGCACACGCTGTTCACAGCCATCCAGAAGCACTACTCAGTGGAGGAGTGGAGGACGTTTGCAGCAGCTCATCCAGAGTGTCTCGAGGTGAGCGAGCAGAGATGTTGGCCCCGCCTTCAGGCCTAGAGTTGCTGTGATTGGCTCCCGCTCCCCGTGACCCAGAAATGGAAAAGCTTCCCCTCTTCTTCCTAGCACGTTGCTGCCAGCTGCGGAAGTGGTGAAGCAGATCTGGAGAAGCTGTGTGGAATCCTCCAGGCCGTTCCTCTCATCAACTACATCTGCCTGGACGTGGCCAATGGCTACTCGGAACACTTTGTGGAGTTTGTGAAAAGGGTCCGGGAGAAATTTCCAAAGCACACCATCATGGTAAGATTATTTCCTTGGGTAATAGTGATCTCTTGCTTTGGTCTCATTTTTATGGTCTTGGTTTAGGCGGGAAACGTGGTGACGGGGGAGATGGTGGAGGAGCTCATTTTATCTGGCGCTGATATTATCAAAGTGGGAATTGGACCAGGTGGATTTATCAATAATACTATTAATATAAATTTTTTTTTTAATTATTAAGAAATGTCACAAACACATGTTGAAAGCCTAAAAAAAGACACTGTTCTTTTAAATATAATCCAGTATATGATTTACTGGTTTATATTTAAGTATATTATTTACTGGTTTATATTTAAGTGTATTATAGTATATTATTTACTGGTTTATATTTAAGTACGTATACTATAGTATATTATTTACTGGTTTATGTTTAAAGCAACAGGCTTTTATTTTTAGTGTTTGTGACATTTCATAATAATTTAAATGATGTATATACAGTATAACATATATTTTAAGAGTAAGAAGCAGAAAGAGTAAAACCGAATTAAACTTCTAGCTTCTGGTTCTGACACCCTCCAGGTTCGGTGTGCACCACCCGGATTAAGACGGGCGTGGGTTACCCGCAGCTGAGCGCTGTCATCGAATGTGCCGACTCGGCTCACGGCCTCAAAGGTCACATCATCTCTGTGAGTCTGGGCTCAAAAAAACTTAAAACGAAGGTGAAATGAAGTAAAAAAGGCTGAAGAGGAAGAATGGACCCCCATGATAAATAAGCAAATCATATAAAGTGATGACTATCCAAACTTCCCCTCTTTTACCACAAGGGGGCAGCAGACTCATTCATATTATTGTGCTAATGTATTTTTATTCTCCATGTTTAGGATGGAGGGTGCAGTTGTCCTGGAGATGTTGCCAAGGCGTTTGGTGAGTGTATCCAGCATTTATAGTTTTGAATCATATGCACGTAAATGTGTGTGTATAAGTTACGTATATATGCACATACATATATACAGTTAAAAAGTGTATTTCATGTAAATTGAAAAAATAATATCTATATTCTAAAAAAAGAATAAATATAAGTACAAATACATGTACATATGTGTGTGTATATATGCATGTATACACACATACTATATATGTATATACAGTATATAAGTGTACACACACACACACACACATATATATACACATATTACACACAATATAAGGACATATATTTGTACATAACAATATTGTTTTTTTCAATATACGTACATGAAATACATTTTAATTGGAAATAAATATAAAGTTAAATTGTACATAAAATAAACAAACTTGGAATTTAAATTGTTCCACACACACACACACAAATATTGGTCTATACACATATACAAAATGATGTTAAAAATATATTTTTGTGTGACTAACATGTACATACTACATTGTGTTTTCTGCACTGTATGCCTTAATAAATTATATATGTATGTATATATAATGTATAACACACACACACACACACACACACACACACACACACACAGTACATGATTTTTGGAACAATTCAAACCAACGCAAAATAAGTAACAAGTTAAGACAGTAGAAATGTATTATAAATTCCGTCATTGCTACACAAGCGTTCCCCTACAAACGTAAAACCCGTCAGGTGCTGGTGCCGACTTTGTCATGCTGGGAGGAATGTTGGCGGGACACGACCAGTGCGCGGGCGACGTCATCGAGAAAGAGGGCAAGAAGTTCAAGCTGTTCTACGGGATGAGTTCAGACACGGCCATGAAGAAGTACGCCGGCCGGGTGGCGGAGTATCGGTGAGGAAGCGTGCAGACAGTGAGTGCTGGCTTCTTCTTCTCATCGGCTGTTTGGGATTTCAGAGCCTCGGAAGGCAGGACGGTGCAGGTTCCCTACAGGGGGGACGTGGAGGACACCATCCGGGACATCCTGGGCGGCCTGCGCTCCACCTGCACCTACGTAGGGGCCGCCAAACTCAAGGAGCTCAGCCGGCGGACCACCTTCATCAGAGTGACCCAGCAGTCCAGCCACATGTTCAGCTAGAGCCTCAGAAGATCTAGAACAGGGGTGTCAAACTCAGTTCAGGGGACACTAGGGGGAAAACTATTCCCAATCATGGCATAATAACTTATATATTAATGGCATTATGGCATTATGATAATGACATCTTCAGATGGGTTTCCTTCGTTTTACTTTGGTACATTCGGAATAGGGCACCAATGATGCTCTTTACAAAACACTTCAATGTAGCTGAAAGTTCGGAGGAAAATTGTGCGATTATAAGAACAATTCCTCAGTGATTGGACGTTACGCCTCATCTCAGTGTATCTACAAAAGCTGACAACAACCCTTTACTGCTGGGTATCAGAAGGAAAGCTTAAAACATTTTTTTCCCTCGATTCAACATAATAGTTCTAATAGAAATATAAAGAAAACGAAAACGTTTTTTTTTAAATATATAAATAAATAAATATATATATATATATATTATCTTAAATGTATACAAATAATACAATGCGCTCTAAAGGAAAGGGTTAAAATGTCAATCACAAAAACTGACCATGCCACATTCAGGCAACCCACCAGACAACCCTTCTTATAGAAATTTCAGTAGAACTTCTGTTTTCCTCCCCTAGACCTCCAGAACTATTTTTTTTAATGAAAATATGAAACAAATCGATTTTTCTAAACATGGAGCAGCTCCCTTAGGGCTCATTGCAGTGGGAAAGCAACGGAGCAGTTAATTGCTTGTCTGCAAATTATGTATTGCAAGTGTAATTACTAAATCGAGTTTAAAATCTTTTTTTTTTTCCCCATTTAAGCCGTAAACTGACAAAGTGTATCAACAGTGATACAAAACCCAGCAAAAGTTGCAGCCAATCTAGGATTTAACAAAATAATCGTTGTCATTTCCACATCTTAATCCTGAGCTAAATCACCACACCGTACAAACTGAGGTAAAAACTTGTATAGAGTATAAAAGTATAAAGTATAAAGTATAAAATCTGTGCAATGCGTGAACACTTGAGATGTAGAGGCATTCACGATGATTGGCGTGTTAAAAAACGATGAAGTTTATCTCCAATTCACCAAAAATCTGAAAGCGTTGCTCAAATTACCGCAATTTAAACGCCACCCAGTGGACACATTCAGAACAACAGTTTGCAGCTAATTTTAATCCACTACATAATGATCTCGCTGGCCTGATTTGTACGTTTTACACCCCTGATCTAGAAACTCTAAATCTATTCCGTATTTACCACTTGGTTGAGCTCTTTACACACACCAGACTCTCAGGAACTCAAACTTGGTTTAGACCTGGACAGGTCAAAGTTTTGCACAGAATGATAATCAAACTGGACATTTCTGTCAATCGATTGACACTTTGTATCTCACCAATGAATTAAAGGAAAAGCGTGTTTGCGAATGCTACTCTGCGTCGCTGTGCATGTGTAACTTTCCACATTGTAACTGGAAGAGTGTGTAATATTGTGCGTGCGCTTCCTTTGTGAGTGCACAGTGAGGTGTGGTGGGATATGGTTTCAGACCAGAGGAATGTGAAAGCGGATAATTCGTTCAACATGGCGTGTGTGGCGGGGACGCGATCGAAAGTCAACCGTGTATTATATCATGTAAAAAATAAACCTCTGGCTCTGAATGAGAAACACCTTCTTGTGCTAGAATTCCTCAGTGACTTTTGGAAACAACTTTAAATTATAGAAGCATTCTGGAAGTTCTTACTTGAAATAAGTCTGTGTTCAGCGTGCTGGCGTGGGTTTCTTCTGGGCCTCCGGATTCTTCTCACAGTCCAAAAACATGATCAGGAGAATTGAAGTTTAGAAAAAAAAACAGATCGAGCGAGACCTGTGTCCTGCTCTGTGATTGGCTGGCTACCAATTTAGGGTGTGTCCCGCATTCAGCCCCAGACCCGTGATCCCGAAATGAAATATAAATAAAAGCTTCAGAACATTAATGCATTTCCAGAAATATTTTAAATGTTAACATTTCTGCATTTATATTTTGTAAAAAATGTTTTTTAGAATGTCTAAGAAAAACAATAAATAATATTAAAGCACATTCATATAGTTTCAATAGTTAGTAGATATTATAGTAATGCTACAAAATAATACATATATAAATATTACTATATACCGTATGTATATAACAATCATATACTTTATCTACCCATCCATTAAAATATTTATCTATCTATCCAATTATTCAACCAAGTTTCTATTTATCTACCCATCCATCCGAATATCTATCTAGCCATCCATCCATCCAAATATCTATCTATCTATCTATCTATCTATCTATCTATCTATCTATCTATCTATCTATCTATCTATCTATCTATCTATCTATCTATCTATCTATCTATCTATCTATCTATCTATCTATCTATCTATCTATCTATCTATCTATCTATCTATCCAATCATTCAAGCTAATTTCTATCTATCTGCCCATGCATCCGAATATCTATCTATCTATCTATCCACCCATCCATCCAAATATCTATCTATCATCCATCAATCCATCTATTTATGCGATCTCAATGCGACCACACACCATCGACCAGAAGCTTGAGGTTAAAGTGTGTGTCTGTGTGTATCATCAGAGCATTTCCACACAAGATCTCAACAAACTCTAAAAGGCCAGAGTTGCGATTGGCACTGTAATTTTATTAGTACGTGTATACTGCAACAATAAACTTGTACTGGTATACAGACAGTTTCGTTTTTAACAAATGTCTTCACAACCTGAATCAAATTATGCTTTGCTTTTCAGAATAACGAAATAGGTTCTAGCTAGAAAACCGGCAAGCACCATCAAAAAAAAGGGACCAGAAATCCAAGAAACAGTGTGTGTGTGTGTGTGTGTATCCTACAAATAGACACACCACAGTTAGAAAATAGAATTTCAATTTTTTTGTCATTGATTTTTTTTCTTTTTTAAAAAGCTAGTGCAAGTACAATATTTTACACAACTTACAGAGTATGCACACGTATTGACAGGAGAAATGAATCAAAAAACTAAATTGTTTGTAAATTCCCATTTAGGAATTTAGATATACTGCATGTATATATATGTGTGCGTGTGTGTGTGTGTGTGACTAAGGTGCAAACACTAATTTCATTCCCAGACACTTGTTTACTACTGGCCAGAATCTTCCGACACACTTCCACGAAAATAGAACCTCATATTTGAACTTAACATTCAGCTTTTCCTTTAACAGTCTTATGCATTTTTCACATATAGCTCAGATCCTACAGCTCCAGTAACCCACTGAAATCCTGAGACACATCAATTTATCATTTATTTCCACGTTATTTTAGTGACTGATCTCAAATATGATGGTTCTATAATCCTGGATCTTTCTGCCCAATTGCAAATAAACAAAAAAAAAAACAAGAATTGGCTTCCATTTCCTTTCAATGGAAGACTTCAAAATCTCTTTATGACAAGACCTGCGAGACCTTTACTTTACTCCAGCAGGCCGGAGTATTACTGCTATAGCTGAACCCACTCCTTCCTGAGGAATGTCCACACATCTCAACTACTCCCTCTCAAACCAAATAAGAATCTACATAGTGTAAAACATCATAAAAAAAAAAAAAAACGTGAAAAATCAGACGTGGCCAGAAATGTGCATACTTGTTAACCCATCTGGGCCCAAACACGCTCCGTTATGGGTGGTCCAGGTCAAAGGTCAGTTTCTAACCTGACCAATCACCTGACATGATGCCATCACACTATGGGCGTGGCTAAGAGATCATATACGACACCCGACAGTCGTTCACACCTCAATAGAACAGAACATGGAAATGACTCCGATCAAGCTCAAGAAGATAATGGCCTTCAAAGTGTAACGTTACAAAGGCATCGGACACATCCTGTGAACAAATAATTTGTCTTTTTTTTTTTTTTTAAGACAAATTACCAATCCTTGCAATCGGAGACATCGGGTGTGTCAGAGGAGCATTTGTGGCACGAGATGTTCAGAACGTCCCTGGTTGTGACGAGCGAGCCGGGTTCGAGTGTCCAGTGGTGCTCCATCTCATCACTAGAGTCTTATCAAGCCTGATCTGGTCAGACGAGTGATGTCACCAGGTGTCCACCAATCAAAGGAGACGAGAGCCGGTCCTTATATGAAACGCATCTAGGTTCATTTCATTTTTTCTGCTTTTGAGAGTCACGGAAAGAAAAGCTATTCACGTTCCGAACAGCTGAAACTCGCATTAACGTTTAAAATCTCCTTTTGTGCCGGTAACTAAGGTCAAGGAAATTGACGGCGGCGAGTCGGTTGAGAGAAAAGAAAAAAACATCTCGCGATATTCCTAGAGTCGCGTTCAGAAAGACGAAGCAAACACAAGGGCTGCGTTGAAACACACCAGTACGAGTCTCAGGTAAAAGAAGAACATTCAAACTTTATTTCAACTCCCTCGTCTCGACCCGTTGGACCCAGTAACGAGAAGAGACGGAGGGAATCTGCATCGAGATGACACCACAATCTCTTGGATTTTCACCCTACATCTTCCACGGGATTACAAAGTGCTGAAACAGTAATTTTCAAGTCTAGTCTATAAACGGCAATAAAATGTGCATTTTTATTTCATTTGTTGAGAAAAAAAACAAAAAAAAAAACAAAAAAGTGGTCCCCACTTTAATGAGGTTGATCATTTCTCAGTCTTTTCTCAGAATCCTGAAGGTTTGAGGATCTTGCCTTCGGAGGGAGAATGGACAGATGAGACACATCGGGATGTGAACGAATGAAGAACGCGGGATGATGGGAACTGTTGTGTGTGTGTGTGTGTGTGTGTGTGTGTCCTCCTCAACACATATTCCCACTGATTTCCCTCTCCCTGAGTAAACCCAATGTAAGGGTTGTGGCCATTGAAAGGATAATCCACGTTAATCTAAGGAAACTACGCCTCTAAGGAGAACAACTGTGCAAAGAATAGCAGGTTCACTACTAGAAGACCTAAAGAAACACAGGAGCGACTTACAAATGGCACAAAGTGAGAAAATGTAATCCGAGAAAACGATCTGTAATCTGAGTCGGTGACGGGATTAGGATTGAAAAGCCTGATGGTTTCTTCGCTCTTAGATCAGTCTGATCTGCACGAATTGTCCGGGATGTTTCATATATTGTCGTCGGGTTTATGAGATGAATGCATCACGCTCATACGCAATATGATTTCAAATTTGTGATTGTTTTTACACACAGCCAGGTGAGAAAATGAAACTAAAAAATCCACGTCATTTTACCGACTGTGCTCGTTCTTCGTTCCTAACACATGAAGTAACGTAATGAATTTAACGTTCTCACAAGTGGACTTTAAGCCTCGGAACTAACGTTAACAGGCCACACAACTCAGATCATCCATGGCAAATACTGCGGAGGCTGGTTGGCCGAAGCTGAGGGGAACGTGTTGTGTTTCAGAAGGTAGCGAACGGTTGTGGCTGAGTAAACACACGCCAGAGGTGATCTGGTTCTGTACGGGCACCTGAAGAGATCCCGGAGGTTTCTGTGGACGGCTCTACAGGGACGGACTGCATATTAACGTACTTTTCTCCCTGAAGTTGCTGCGGAACCACCACTGTGCAAACCAAAAATATAGGAAAACCGCCTGATGAGGTCTGGCAGACGTCCGGATGGGTTTTTGGTTCAGTTCTGGTGACAGTTATTGCTACGCGCCGTTGTTCGGAATGCATCTTGTGGAACCGCACCGTGAGGGGAAAAAAAAACAAAAAAAAAAACGAACGAACCAAAAAAAAAAAACGAAGCAATGCATCTGACTGAGAAACACAGAGGAGAAAGAGCGATGACGAGGGTCGGAACACAAAATGAACGCGGATTGGACATTTTCGTACGACTTTTGGCCCATGTTTGATTGGCTGAAGCCGACTCATACATATTCATACGTACATTTACATAAAAAGGTGGAGCCTAGTCAGAAGAAGAAAAAAAAAAAATCAAATGAATGCACAATTGTGTAGTTGATCTGAGAAACCCTGTTTTATTATAAAAAAATAAAGCATTTCGGGAAAAAAAAAATGTATATAAGGGTGCACTCACCCAACCACCACCAGTCATTAGATCTCTACTCATCCATCCATCCGTCCGTCTTAATACGAAACACTATCTTCACCTAGCCAAGACAAAGTGGAACATCATCCACTCTTACACAATCGAACAAATCCTGCGATTCGGGGTCTAAAAAAAGCTCTATGGTGGACAAATTTTACGCTGACACCATGAGACCCCCAGTCTGGCAAATTGTCAAAAAAAAAAAAAAAAAACTGCTACATTTAATCCAAACACGTTTTCAGCCCGTGTCCTGTGCCGGCGGAAAACAAAACAAGTCATGTTACTATCTCTCCAGATGTGCAAATTGCAATATATTTTTTCTAGTTTTTTTAACTTAAATATCTATTTATAATATTTGTGGTATGTACACACACACACACACTCCCTCTGTCTCACACACACACACACACACACTACAGATGACTGTAATCACTACATGACAGTGTTCGCATACACTCAATGAGTCAGTGTCTTGGAGGACGGGACTGAAACGCTCTCACTTTCCCTGGCATACATTAAGATATAGAATATGCAGTTCTATACAGATTAAAGTACAAAAGAAAATACACAACTTGTTTCAACATGGTTTCCGACTGCCGCAACTGTGTACATGTTAACTTGTGTGTACGCTCGAGTGCAGATGCGTACACACCTGCATGTATACGCCACCACAAACACCACTGTACATACATTAAACCTCTAAAAAAAAAAAAAAAAAAAAAAAAAAACACGTCAGGACTTTCATACTTTTTCACGCTCAAATCCACCTGTATTTACACTTTCCGGGCGCTCGTTCCCACTTCCAATCGATAACATGGCAGTCACGTGCCGCTCTCACGCCACTCTTAACTCTCGGCCAATCAGACGCTTTAAAAAGTGCTTTCTTGAAGAAGTCACACGGGGGGGAACACACCCTTCCGCCTCACTACTCTCCGCTTCAACATCCATCCGCTCACAGTGACTGTGTGTGTGCCACACAACGTACACGTCAATCAAACAGCACTGCGATCCGTGACAGACCTACTAATAAATTACTCTAGCAATAATCATGTAATAACAATAAAGCGTCGATAATCATTTTCCTACTGAAGTGCTTCCGGCCAACGCTTCCCTCATCCTTAAACAGCTTCTGCTCGTTCACAAAACACATCAGTGTGGCAAAATAGTGTATGTATATATGTATATACACGCACATATATGCGAGAGAATGCAGATGAAAACGCACTTAAAAACAAGAGATTGGTCATCCTCATTTCTTCATCCCTCAAGTATTCGACACACTGATACTCGTGTATATAGGCGAAACCCATCCCGCCTCATTAGAAAAAGACCCCTGATTGGTACACATTCATCACCGAATAGACAAAAATACACTCGTCGGGTACGATGGGAGGGTTTGAAAAGTGACGGAAAACGAAAACATGCAGGAACGGAAAGGTTAGGCGGTCGGATATATAGAAAAATAGATTCTTTCTCGGCGGTTTAAATGATCATTTCGTCTTCCTCGGGCTTCTGGCACCGTTCTCCGTGACATCATCTCACTTGGCTTGTAGTTTAGTATCTAAAACGCGTTTACAATGCACGTTACTGTTTTCTAGGCTAGCGCTGCGGACAGTGCGGCTCTGCATCGCAATCGATTCGGACGATTTCTCTCGCTAACAGATCGACTGAACAAGATGGCTGACATCATGTTTGACTCCAGTGGAGGAGTGATTTCCGTTCAGTCATCATTAGCGGCGTAGATTGCAATTGCTGTAGTTCTTAATCGCTGCAACAACTAAAAAAAATTAGATGATGGACAACGAAAAAGACACAGAATAAAAATAATCACGCGACTGGGTGATTAGACGGTTGCAGTCACGATAGTGCACTTCAAGCTCAAGTGTCCCATGACCTTCTCACCTCGCTTTACATCTGCCCCGACTCTGACCACTCGAATGATTTGCACCAGTTGCCGTATAGTATTTTACGCATCTATTACAATGTTACGGTATATCAACATAAGAGGTTACAATGTACATACAGAGTCAATTTTGCCTTTAGGTACAGTAATCTTAACAAAAAAATGCTAAAAAACAAAACAAAATAAATCAGACCTGGGAAATGAAAATATTCTGAGGGCGAGATCACTCTCATAAATTTGTTTCCAAATTGAACAGTCCAACAAACATTTATTTGCCGAAATTGGATCTTCCTTCGATGCTGATCTTTACCTCCTGAGGGATGAATGAAGGCTTGGGAAACTTTAACGGCGGCTCTCCGTCTGGATTTTCTGCTTTCCGGCCCTCGGGGGCCGACCACCTCCTTTTGCGGCCTGTGGGTTTGCTGTCGGGCTCTGGTTCAGTGTGCGCTTTGTCCCTGTTGCTACACCTCAGTTCTCCGTTCTCTCTATTGCCCCGATTGCCTCCGCTTTCCTGATCCCAACCCTGCTCCAGTCCGTTTTCCCGTTCTGTGTGACGAACAACTCCTCGCTGCCCGCACAAGAGGGATTTGGGTGACTTGAAGGGGGGAGCAAGGGTATGAGCATCCAAAGCCTGGCTCTTCTTGATGGAGCCATTCCTGATGTTCTTCAGGGTTAGGGAAATGCAGACGTCACCCACTGAGAGCTTGGTGCATGGCAATTCTAACAGTTGAGTGGTCCGATCGGGGCAACAGGACGACCAGCCCTGGCCGAACACAAAGAAGGGATACTCTACTAGGACCTCCACACTGACCTGAGAAGGAAGAGAAGCGGAAAATGAGTTTATGACCGTGTCCTAAAATAATCCGCAACGATAAGGAATGAAAGCATCTTTTAATAAGCTTCTTCTGTCAAACAAACTGACAGACTTTGGTGGCGCATCTGAGTGGGTGGCTCCATTCCACTATCCAGACAAATGAAGCAGATTTTTCACGCTGCCCACTCACAGCACAGCAGAAGGAAGCAGACATAAGGAATGACTCAATTCTGCCAGAGAATCCCACACAAACTACAACAAAAACGCCAGCGGGACAGTGAAAAACGTAGATGCCTGTTCACCCTAGTACGATCAGGGAGGAGTGGATGCGTCCTCGTGGGATTCACACTCAAATTAAACATATGCGGACACCGTTTAATTATTGCGCACACATGGAGTCCCCCACATACGTACGCCAATCGAACCGGCAAGGTTTGTGAGTCAAGAGAGAAAAACGAATTCATTTCAAACCCAGAAAAACATGCCAACTGTACCTGAGGGAAGAGGGAGAACTAGATGTTTTACTAGCAACACACCTTTGTGCTTTCATTTAGGAAATTGGAACACCTACAAATTAGCAATCACTTGTAAAAAAAAAACCGAGTAATATATTTTCCTCACCTGTGATCGATGCTCCCCGACAGCAAACTGTATGATGGCAAAGTTTGGTGTGTGACTGTTTTCAATGCGCTCTACGGTGCTGGAATCGATCTTCAGCTCGCTGCTGATCTCAGCACTCTGGATGAAATCGTCCGTCTTCAGGTCCTCTACTCGCTTCAGCTCCCCATCGGCCAGCTGGATGATAGAGCCCTTGGTGAAATAAGGGGGCAGTGATGGGGCGGAAGGGAGAGGTGGACTGGTCAGCAGGCCCGGTGCTGGGACCACAGGCAGATGCAACTGAGCCTGAACCAAGGCG
The DNA here is from genome assembly GCA_017309775.1 of Paedocypris sp. Pulau Singkep. NCBI lineage: Eukaryota > Metazoa > Chordata > Actinopteri > Cypriniformes > Paedocypris > Paedocypris sp. Pulau Singkep. The sequence continues at coordinate 3,729,837 of MU204349.1, read as the reverse complement.
GGGTGGGAATACGGGGCAGGCGCTTCAAAAGATTCCACTTTGGGTGCCATCGAAGTGACAAAGGTGTGGGACAAGGTTGCAGGTAAGGGCGATGTGGTGGACGTAGAGGTCGGTTCCGCACCACTCACTGGTATGATGACTGGCTGAGTCCCGGGTATAACCAGGTGCTGTGGAAGGCTGGTGTGGTAGCTGACGGGCTGCTGGTGCCCACTCCCAGCGATGTACCCGATGATGGACTGTTGCGCGTTGTAGAAGTTTGCGGAAGTGAGGCCGAGGGAGAGTGAATCTGTGGTGTTCTGTGTGGTTTGGATGACAGCGTGATGAGCCAGTGTGGTGACTGCTCCTTTCAGACTATCTGTGGGTGGAGGAGGGGGAGGAGGAAACGGATGGGATGCCGAGGTGGACGTACGTGACACAGGTCTGCCCGAGCAGATCCCCCCTTTATCACTATGAGACACCGGGGGAGGCAGCTTATCCATCGTACCCCCAGAATCACCACCCCCAGAGCTGTGATTGTTAGGTACCAAGACTAACGACGTCCGCATGGCTGAGATGTCCTGCACATATTCAGCTGGTAGCACCAGGTGTCGAGCGTCATAGAGATGTGAGCTCTGCTGCTGGTTGATCTGGTGTTGTGGTGTAGAGGAACGTCCTTTGGTGGAGCTCAGCTTCCCCGCGTTAGACTCGGGAGACGGACCAAACCGCCGGTCCTTCTCCAGTTCTCCGTTCAGTAGCTCTCTAGTCCTGCTCTCCTCTCTCTTAGATCCGTCCGAGTACTGAACTAAGAGCTGCGACGGGCCAGTGAGGGGGAGCGTGTGATGAGCGTGCAGGTGCGGAGGCAAGTGAGCGTGAGAAGACGGAGCGGTTCGAGCGGGCGTGCTCAGAGTGGAACCAGCGATCTGGACGTACTGGGTGGAGTGGTGCGAAGAGGTGTTGTCCGTTGTGGCCAAGCCTGGTGGTCGACTCAGGTGGTGAGGGTGAAGGTCGACTTTAGACACGGGAGAACCTGAGCTGCCAGCGTACGTCTCCCGCTGTGTGGTGTTCGGGGCACCAGGAGGTGGCACCAGAGGGGAAATGTACCCGGCATAGGGTGTCGAATATGGGGAACTGATGAAGTGTAGATTGGGAGGCAGAGGCGTGTACTGGATAGTGCCAGGGGGCTGAGACAGGGACGACGTGTTCATCGCAGACATGGTGGTCACTGCAGTGGGAGCTCTGGCTGGATGGGAAGCTGTGCTCTCGGATGGGACAGCCATCGGTTTGTATTGAGGCCCGTCAGGTTCCAAAGAGGTGCTGGTGTTCGGCCGCCCCTTTTCATGCCCACCTGCAAGGCTGGCGAGCCAGGTGAGGTTCCCACTACGCTGGCTCTCATTGGCAGGTGCCACGACCACGGGCCTTTCCTCTGAGGGCAACGTACTTGCACTACGCTTCTTGGGGGGCAGGCATTCATTGCTGCGTTCCTGGTTCGACTTCATGGTTTTTTTAAGGATCTTGAACTACGTGGTCTAACAGTCTTCCCCCTATCTGTAACGACTCTTCTTTCTCTCGTCTTGTTGGTCTACACCTTGCTAACAAAGTAGGCACACTCACTGATTGGCTTGGAGTGAGGATGAGAGCAAGGTCGAGAGGAGAGTGGAGGAAGGGGGTCTTTCCTGTGCCTATGGTCGGATGGCCACAGAGTTTAGTCGTAAGCAATGGAAGTCGCGCCTGCTGTTGAAGAGCGGTCCAAGCAATTCATGCGGAATCATTTCCCTCTGAGAGCGAGTCTCCAGGACTGCAAGACACTTCTGTAAAACAGACAAAGAGATGATGATTACAACATGATTACTTCCTTCTACACCTTTTTAGCAGACATCATGCAAAGCAACTTACACAATGAGCAAACTGGGTTCTGTCTTACTCAAGGTTAAGTTGTGTCCCCTACCAGTTTGGGATTTGAACCTCCAACCCCATTTTTATAAGTTTAACTTTCTACCACTAAACCACAACAGTCCCTAGGAATAAAATACAAACAAACTTACTCAGTCCAACTCATTCAACGCCCTTAATTCACTTGTACTCATGTCTTTGAATGTGGGAGAAAGCCAAAGATTTAAAGAAGACACCTAAATTATAATATTATACAGGTTTTTTGGCCCTCCTTGTTGTTGGGCTACTTTAATATTGACTACATGACTACAAAAAAAAATACTACAATTTTTATTTTTGCAAAAATCTGACGTTTTTATTTTTGATATAAAAAAGAAACTTCAAATATCATAAAGGACCATGATAAATCACTTTGTATTCATCTTTTGTTATAACGTTTTTTGCAATGCATGTTTAAACTCAAATAAATACTAATACATGTTAAATACTAAATTAAAAACCGAAATCGGAAAATCCCCCAAACCCTAATCCCCCCCGGGCCTCGGTAAAAATGATTAAAAGTGGACCGGTCCGCGACAAGAAAAAGGTTAGGGACCACTGCTGTAGATAATAGAATTATACCGAGTCTGAAATATTTATGCCTTCCTTATTTTCAGCGCATCAGTGCCTTTGTAAAGCGCTTTCACAGTTACAAAGCGCATGTGTGAAAATGTAAAAATAGAAGATTCATTTTACTCGTTTGCTTCTAGGCACTGTACAGATTTAAATATGGAGGTCTGACTACGTGGGCCAAATACGAGCATTTAGAAGACACACTATACGCTCTGCATTAATCAATTTTTGGAAATGACACCGGATCAGAATTACGTGGACTGCAGTGGCGGTGTGTGTTTGTGTGTGTAAGTGGACCCGTGGAGCAGAGTTGGAACACACAGTATGAGCATCATGAATAATAAAGCAGCACTCGCATCGTTTTTTAAGCCAGTCACACGCGTTGGTTACGTGTGTGTTCACTGATCCGCAGTAGCCGTTTTGGTTTCGAACACTGATGGATGAATTGTGAACATCAGGTCCATTTGTAAAGTAGATAAATATGGCCTTTGGTTTGAACCGCTGTTGACTTCATACCATCTCCATCAAAACATGAATCGTGAGGCGCAGTGTGTTCATCATCAGCCTCCTGCTAACAGGGCGTGTGCTGAGCCACATGATGAATCAGTGTTTTTTTGCAGTGTTATGGCTTGTTTGACATTCTCAGTATTGATT
>MU204349.1:3711702-3724202 GCA_017309775.1 Paedocypris sp. Pulau Singkep | reverse complement strand
TGTAAAAAACCCAAAGCTCGCAAGCTTCACTCAAGTTTAGTTACGTGCCCTGCGCTTCGGAATCTGTCGAATCACTAGTGCGTAAGTTTCCGTCTTAATCAAACTCACGACATCTCGGCGTGAGTGTGAGTGTCAACCGACTCGGAGTTTAGTCCGACACGGAGTTCCGAGTATGTAAGTAATAATGAATGAATGAACGAACGAATGAAGTCCTACTCAAACTCCACAGAGCGTTACGTAAATTGCGTAAAGTTACACCTTACCTTACAAGTCACAAAAGCCATTACTCGTCTCCCAATCGTCCTATTTCAAGCGACCAAGACCATTCTTCCACCCTTCCTCCCAGTGGTGTGCCTGCCCAGTACCACTTTAGGCCATGTTGGTGGTGGTGGTGCCCCCTGTGCCCCGCTGGTGCCCCCGTGTGCGCCCAGTTCAGCCTACAGCACTACAACGTGTGTTACGCAAGGGCCTCACAGGGCCACCAGTTAACCCCGCCCCCTCCCTCTCTCTCGCTCGCTCACTCGCTCACTCGGCTCCGCCCACGCCTCGCTACACTGCGCACCAGCACCTTCATCAGGTATTCATTCAAAAAAAAAAAGACGCACGCCAGCTGGCAGCGCGCCCGGACTACTCTGCTGAGAAAGAGAGAAAGGACGGAAGATTGAAAGAGAGACAGAACTGGGGAGGAGATAAACGAGCGAGGGAGGGAAAAAACTCAACACTGAGGAGGGAGTGAGTGTGTGTGTACGGGGGAATCATGAAAGGGAGGGGGTGTGAAAGGAATGACGGAGATTAGGACGCAGTGGGAAAACATGGATGCTTCAAACGATGCGGGGTCTTTATGGCTCGTGGATTGATTTTTTTATGAAATTGCATTTTTTTATTGAAAATGCGTTTGACATGCTGCGTCAATGTTTTTTTTTTTTTTTTTGCAGTAGGCGATCGATTCGGAGGGCTTCTTTTGGAAATAAATGTGAAAAAGTTTTACAAAGTGTTAAGTAATAGTAATAACATCTCTCTTATCACGCTGACTCTGCACTTTAATCACTTCCATCTACTGGACACTAACTTTAACTGGTCAATTTTACAACACTTTGTACACAAAGTGTACACTTTTGTAACAATTTTACAACTATTTTACATTTTTGTATTTTACTTTATTCAACTGTATTGCTTTATCATGGAAATTTTGTATTTGTAATTTTGCATTTGTATTTGTATTCATATTTCGTATTTTATCTTTATATCTTGCTTCTATCTTATTTCGATTCTCTATCTTTTATTGTATTTCCCCCATTCCTATGTTTAATGCTGGAACGATCAAAAACACATTTCACTACATGTTGTACCACTTGTAATTTGTATGTGACAAATCAAATTTGAATTTGAATTAAATTTTTAAAACACCACATCCGTTAAAAAACAACAAAAGGAAAAGTACAGCCCAATTGCCAGAAAACGATATGCAAAAATAAATAAGCATTTAATGTGGGGTAATAAAGGCTTTTTCAATTCAGTTCAATTCAAAATGCTCTGCAGTTCCACACTTTCACCAGCAGGTGGCGGCGGAAATTCAACCTCACCACCAAATCTTTGCACGTTCAATGGATGACCTAGTTAACTCACCACTTTTGATTAAGAACAACTTTGTGCACAACAGCGGTGCACACTGGGGATGTGGGGATTTTGTGAATGGCGCTCACCGACACTGTGTGAGTGCGCAGATGAGATGATTTAACGCGCGGCCGAGCGCGTCTTGAGGAGTTTCCGCGTTATGTGTTGTTTACAGAGAAGCAGTCAACAACCCGCCAGAGGTTTTGTCTGTCGCCGTGGCAACCAATTAGCTACGCTCTCCATTTCTGTGCCTTCCGGGGTAATTCGGTTAGGCTTCTTGCACTTACTCCGAAGCGCGTGCAGTCACCTGAGAGATTTATAGATAACAGGGCCGAGGCGGAGATAAAGTGGGAAACAGAGGGAAGACTGTGAGGACGGCGTCTGTGATGAAGAGGATAATAACTCACTCTTGGCCACTAACAAAGTCACTCTTTTTTTCGCATACAATGACTTAACACGCCTTTCAAAAGGATTCCGAAGACTGTACGAGCTCCATGAAGCGGCGATTTACTAACATTGGTTTATGCACAAAAGCCTGTCAAACTTTGCGGAATGTAGCAGAAAACGTATTTGCATGGCACAATTTCGCGGATTTATCGTTCCAAACCAAACATGGTACATTGTATTGTATATTGTATTGGAAAATGTATATTTTGACAATTGCATATTATTATAGTTAAACCGTTTCTTGCCTTCTATACTGTATTTTAGACCATATTTTAATATATTGTGGTTATTTATATTGGTTATTCAGTGTGTATATTTTACCGTTATCACATCTTTCTTTTTGCACCAGAGTAGCAATACTAATTTCATTTATCCCTGTGATACAATGCAATAATAAAATAAAGAAATAATAATTTAATATTTAAATTAAAGCAAAGTAACAAAGTAATGATATGCGTTTAATTTATGTTATTTACGTATTTATATAGTTCGCTTTCAGAGCTTGGCGTGTTTAGAAAACCCTGTCACGATGACAGAACAAGTGAAGATAATAACGTTTTTGTCATTCAGCTAGAGCAGATGTGTATTAGAATTCCCCGAAAGATTAAGCGATAATTCAGAAGAATCACACTACACTCTCCACGTCACACACACACACACACACATACACACACACACACACACGCACCCTTGCACGTGCATTTTTCCAGAGCAGCCAAGACATTTCAGATGCACATAAAAGTGGGGAAAAAAATCCTAGATTCTATAATCGTAATTCTGGATTCCTTTAATGTAATAACAACTTTACAAATGTGCTCAAATCAGCCTTTGTGGCACCACACCGACTCCATTATCCACAATTTAAACCAAAACGTATAATTCCTCTACTATTGCACGCACATAAAAACTTGTGACGACATACAAAACATTTCATGAACATATTCCACAAAAAAAGATGCCATTAAGAGACGAGATGTGAAGCATAAATGAAGAAGTGTTGTGTTTGATCCCTAACTCACCGAGGTTCTTCTCTTCCATCACTTCTATGATCACACGGAACTTGTTTGTGTCGCCATCGTCTGTTTCTGAGCACTTCTAGCACAACAATGACTCATTAGCTGGGTGAATGGATGGATTGGCACAGGCCGAGCAGCACTACGGTTGTACCCAGCATGCCCAGCGGCATAACAGACGTGAGTATTAACCCCATATGGAGCCCTGAGGAGCGGGAACCACTGCCGATTAACTCTACGTGCTTTTTACTGTAGCGCCGCAAGCTAAATGGGAAGGCCGAACTGGAACACCAGGCTCAGACGGAGAGACAGAAGAACGAGTGTGTGTGTGTGTGTGTGTGTGTGTGTGTGTGTGTGTGAAATTTTTAAGATGCAGAACTGAACCCCATCTCGTATAGAAATTCGACCGTTTCTATGAGTGATCTATACTCATGTGGTGTACATACACACTTAATAGCACGTCATAATAAAATATTTAACAAAATTTTTCATTTATTTAAAAAACTTCATCTATTTTAATATGCTTTTTAAGTATTAATCAAATTAATGCATATGCAAAGGACATTTTGAAAGACTACAGTTTAATTTAAAAACAAGTCACATTTTATTCTAAAACTTTTACAAGTTACATTTTATTTAGTTCTTTTTTCAGTTATTTATTTTACTACGTAAATAGAAATCTGTTGTTACGTTTCATAATAATCATTACAAAATTATAATTGCATTTTCAAACATTTGAACTGTAATCTGAAATGCTGAAATGCTAAATGGTTAAAAACAAGACTATTACAGTATAACACAATTTTAATAAATATAGATTTTAAAAGCAAGATCAAAACACTTGTCTACAAAAAAAAACAACCACAACATTAGATTTGTATTTTACATACAAATAAATGTGTACACTTCATTCATAATGATTGCATGAGTGTAACATAGATAAATGCTGCTCAATTTAATACAAAAAATATATGAAAAATATTAATAATAATAAAAAGTGACCAATATTGGCGCACTCAAACAAATCTTCTGATTTTTCAAAAGTGCAGTTTTATTTTGAACGTGCGTCCCCTAAGTCGCTCAATTAAATGTCAATGCTAAAATACAAATAAAAGTTTTATTAAAATTCTTCAGCAGCGTGACCTTTAAATATCAGTCCCGCTAATGAAGACGTTCCCCGCGTTTGGATCCACATCACTGCAGTCGTCTGTCTTTCTATCTGAAATCAATTCTGTTTATTTCTCCTTTAGTCAGAATGTCGAGCACTAATGTTTAATGTATCGCTCTCACCTCGCCTCCATTCACAAGTGACTTCTAAATCCGCCGATATGTGGAGTGTGTATCAGTGTGTGTGTGATGGATTACAGCACGGCAAAGCACCGCTAATCCCTTCTATTACTCGATAATCCCACCAGAGTGTGTACACACGCTCTCAGAACTACAGGCGGACAAACGCAGACTAAGATGCACATCAAATGCACTCGGATGATGAGGTTTCGTTGTGTCCGCAATTAGACAGATGAACAGTGGAATAAAAAGAGAAAACTAAACGCAGAAGTGCTGCTTTAATGTTGAGATTTACCGATCCACGTTGAGCTTTTTTAGACAAAGCCGGCAAACCTCTAAAGTTAATAACTTAATGAAAAATGCACTCTTTGCACATGTCGTACGGATGTTAAATGGATTTTTGAAATTATTCATCACTGAGAAAGAGAGGAATATAATGACAGACAGACAGACAGACAGTGAGAGAGAGAGAGAAAGAGAGACAAATGAAGAGAGAGAGAAACAAATGAAGAGATAGAGAGAAGGAAAACTGAGAAAGAGAGAGAACTACACAAACACAGAGTGAAATAGAAAGAGAGAAAGAAAGAGAGAGAGAGAAATGAAGAGATAGAGAAAAACAAATGAAGAGACAGAAAGATGGAAAACTGAGAAAGATACAGAACTACACAAACACAGAGTGAAAGAAAAAGAGAGCGCGAGAGAGAGATACACAGAGAAAGAGAGAGAGAGAGAGAGAGAGAGAGAGAGAGAGAGAGAGACAGGTACTGAATGAGGGCAAATAGAGAGAAAAAGACTAACAGAGAGAGAGACATGCAGATAGACAAACAGAGAAAGAGCGAGAGAGAAATAGACAGAGAGAGAGAAGAGAGAGAGAGTTAAAACTGTGAAATTATTATTATTATTATTATAGAGAGAAAGAGAGAGAGAGGGAGGGAGGGAAAGAGAGAGAAAGAGAGCGAGAGAGAGAGAGGGAGAGAGAGAGAGAGAAAGAGAGAGAGAAAGAGAGAGAGAGAGAGAGAGAGAGAGAGAGAGGGAGGGAGGGAGAGAGAGAGAGAGAGAGAGAGAGAGAGAGAGAGAGAGAGAGGGAGGGAGAGAGAAAGAAAGAGAGAGAGATAGGTTGTTTGTTTTGAGTCATTCCTTCAGCCAAAACCCATGAAATGAATAAATGATTACAGTTTGTGTCTCTTGCAGCGCTGCTTTTGTGTGACATCATGAACAAAATGACCTTTGTTTTTGTCTCTTCACTGAGCAGTAAAAATCTGAGTAAAAATTGAAACTCAAGTCAGAGTCGGGAAAAATATCAATATGTTTTGGTCTTACAGTAGTGAACTGCAGGAACAACACCACACAAGCGTTGGTACAAATACTGTACTGTACGCAATTTTACTCATTTGAAACTAAAACACACACACACACACACACACACACACACACGTAAAATCCTTCACTTGTATGGAAAAGTACACACAGCTGCTCCATCTTTGCAAGGGGTTTCTGCCTCGACGCACCTCAACACACACACACACACACACACACACACACACACACACACACACACACACACACTGGCCTCACCTGACCGGCTGAATCATGAGCGAACAAAGGGTTGAATCGAGGAGACTGCATTAAAAACTCATGCGTGCCATTGTCTGGGATTCGAACCCACAACCTGGAGCTCGGACTGTTTACCCGACGACAGAACTCATCACCTGCTGGAAAGGAATCGGAGACACGACTAATACTAAACGAGACTGTATTGTTGTGTAGTGTTATGTTCTGCAACACACACACAGGTTTTACACCGTCCAAATGTGTGTGACTGCAAATATAGTGTATATGGTCTTAAATTTTAAGACTATTTATCTATTTTTTATCTTTTTCGATTTTTAAGTGTGTTGTTGTTGTTGTTATTATTATAAGCAAAGATTTTAAACTCTGAAACGAAGGAGAATTTCCCCAAGAGGATGAATAAAGAATTCCCGATTCCTGATGATTGCGTTAGAAATTGTTTAATAAAGGACCGAGCTCCTTAAAATAGAGTGAAATCTATTTAAAATGAATCTTTTAAAATTGGATACTTTACAGTTTTACTCGTCTTCTTGGACCGATTCAAACCGCACGTGACAGTCCAGACTGTCCATTTAAAAGACCTCCACAACTAGACATAATCGCAATATTAACTTTTCTAGCAAAAGATTAAATGAAATAAAATTCTGTCTTTAATAGTTTGAGTAAACCTGTTTATACGTACTTGCTGGTATAATTAAGTCACTTTGGATTTTCGAATATGAATTGAATATTTAAAAATGTAAAAAAAAAATGATATTTCAATAATTGAAGTGAGGCTTTAGCTTAAAATGCACTTTTCAGTTTAGATTTTAAAATTAGTTTAGCTGTCCAGTTCACATATCAAGAAACGTTGTAGCATAACATGATTCAATTAGATGTTTAATTTTGATATTTACTTTATACGCATGTACGAGTGCTATAAATAATATATTGAATTCCAAAACAATATAATTTTTATAATAATTAATATAAAGTGCCAACAAGAATTTTTCACTCTTCTTTGTGTGTTTTGACCATAAATTCAGTATGAGTAAAACACTTTACGACTTTTACTCAAGTCTTCTTGGAATTGGTAACTAGTCATTTTTACAGTAAGGTGCCCGTACTTTTACTCAAGTATAGTTTCTATTGCACCTCTGCTTATATGTGAAGAACATTTACGCATTTTAGTCTAACATCTATTTAAAGAGTCTTTGAATCCAGTGCGCCTTAAGGTCCGAACGATACGGTACTGTACTGTAACCTCTCTGTTGTTTAAATATGCCTCATGATGTGGGCTGAAAAATACGAGAAACCAAAAACACTCCAACATTTCTCCGAACGGCGCATCGTCTCATTGGCTGGTCTCATCCTCGCGCGTGTTTCTGCTCAGAGGTTTTTACACTGAAAACATTTGTAATCGGATTCTTACGTAACACGACGCCGCCGATGGACACGTGAGTCCTTCTCATTCGACTCCATGCTATTGACCTCAAAGCTGACGTACGCTGATCCAGGGTCAGCGGTCACCTTTCACACACACACACACACACACACACAGATTACTCCAGTGAGGAGTGGATTTATAATTCAAAGAACCAATCAGGCTTCTCCGTTCAAGCATATCGGCTAAAGAAATCCACGCAACGCATACTACAACGCGAGTTTTGATTTTGTATCACAATTTCTTTGACCTTTAGGACAAAAGGTCATGGCTCATGTGCTTAACACTAAACATCAGAGATCCAGTGTTCTGCTCCACCAGAAGACATGAAAAGAAAAAAAAAAAATACGAGAACGCCGCGACCGATTCTAACCGCACGTGACAGTCGAGACATTTAACACGCTGCCGCTCGTTCTAATCGGTTTGGAAAGCTCAGTGTACTAGTAAAAGATCTCTACAACTAGACATAATCGCAATGTGAATTTTACTAGCAACAAAAACACAAAAATCAGTGTGTATTAGTTTGAGTAAACCTGTTTATTATACATACATGCTAGTATATTTAAGTAAAAAATACTTTGGATTTTCGAATATGATTTGAATATTTTAAAATGTTGATCGAGATTTTAGTTTGAAAAGTATTTTTCAGTTTACATTTTAAAATTCGTTTAGCTGTACTGTTCACATATAAAGGAACGTTGTAGCGTGACATGATTGAATTAAATGTTTAATTTTGACATTTACTTTATATGTAATTAAACTATGAATGATAAATTGATTTCAACCTGCTGAAAGGAAGGTCAGTTTTATAGATTCTTTAACCAGCTAAACAGTTTCCAGCAGTGCTAACGTGATCAAACAAGGGTTTTACAATCATCCGTTATCCTTCTGACACAATTAGCAAAATCATTGTACCATTAAAACTACATAAAAAATACGCTTGTGTAGATAATGCACTAAAAACCAGACATTTACAGCTAGAACAGTTATTTACTACATTAGCAATGTATAGTGTGTATTTCTGATTAGTTAAAGGTTATTTTCATTGACAAAACAGTGCTTTTCTTTAAAAAAATTTGACATTTTAAAGTGACCCCAAACTTTTGAACGATTAGTGGAAATTGCGTGTAAGTGTAAATTGATGTCGTGCGCTTCCATCTAGTAATTTCATCCTATTGTCGATCTAGAAACGCCTCTGAAATCCCGACGCGTACGGACACAAATCTACGAGCTGAAGCGAGAGGAGCTTCAAAGCACAACTTCCTCCTGCCAAGAACACGTTTCCCATCCGCCCGGGAGCCAAGACGTCCCCATCAGCCAGGAATAGCACCGCCACACACACTCGCTTTCTCACACAACACCCCGCAACGCTGAAGACACACGTAGGTGCTGGACGTGGCTGTTGGGAACATTCTAGTACAGGCTCTGGTTCTGCCAGGATCAAGCTCAAAGCCTCCAGACCATCACTGGTACGGCACCACGCTACCCACGAATATCAGTCTACGATCTGAGAACGAACGACTGCAACGCATAAATAACACACATAAAAAATTGACTTTTTTTTTTCTAAAGACCATTTTTACCCCTTATTTGCATAGCGACTTTGCGTTGGTCCCGAACTAAGAAAAGTGCTATATAAATAAACTTGAACGCGGCTTGTAATCTCTCACAAAATCCTTTTCTCGTTCGGCGGAGAACAATCTGCCTAATCTGTGAGAAGGTCTACAACCTTCCCAACGTTTAAATAAGCACTAAAATCTGAGCTCTTTCACCAACACCTTAACACTGATTTACCAAAAAAAAAACATTGTCTTATGTTCACTGACTGTCACGCTGTTCTATCTAGTAAGGTTTGTTATATAGCCTGTGTACGTAGACATCTATTGTAGCAAAATGTAGACAAATTGCTCCAATTACTCCTCTTTTTGTATGTCGCTTTGGATAAAAGACTGTAAAATAAAGTAAAGGACTGTAAAGTAAAGTAAAGTAAAGAACATTGTCTTAACCCTCTGAGGCTGTTTTTGGGCGTCTGAGGTGATATTTGTAATTATTTCATCTACTTACAACATATTACTGGCTAAAAAGTACTGTTGTTGTATTCGTCACGAGCTGTGCTACAATAATATGTGAGCAAAATTCATGTATGTTCTATAATTATTTAGAAAAAAAATATTATGCGTGTTTTTAAGATTCTCGAAAAATCGTAGTAGCTGAAATAAAGCCATAAAACCCTGAACACACTTTTAAGCTAAAGTGATTCAGCCTACAAGACTAGTATGTAATATGACTAATATTACAGACTAATATGTTACCATATTTATGTTATCCCATTCACAGAAAGATTAAAATAGTTTGGTAAAGTCGGAAATTTGCTCCACTCTCATTCGCCATTTACGACCTGGAAAAGTCCATCGTACAACAACAGATACGAGCGAGCGGAGGCATAAAGACGGAGTAGAAAGCAGCGTGGAAGTGTGATGAATTGCCACGCTTCACCACACACACACACGCACACACACACACACACACACACACACAGAAAGGCCAGTGGAAAGGCCTTTAGCTGGACCAGAGCAGAGCGGAACACGAGTCGCGGTGGGAGATGAGGAGTAAAACCAGAGTGATTTTCTCCTCCACGTTAGTGACACGGACGCGGCATGAATCATTAACGCCGCCTTTTCCCAGAGTGCTTTGGGATGGCCGGGAGACGCTGGTGTAAAAGTGCGGCGTTCAGCCCCAGCTGTGTTGTTCGGTAAACAGCGCTGTTGCTAGGCAGAGTTGAATTATTGCTCCACCAATCGGGGCCTGAGCTGAGGGGTGAGTAGGACAGAGCTTAAGCGCGGGTTATTTTTACAATTGCGCTCCAGATAATGCCCTTCCACGTGTAGTCCAACGCAGAATGAAAGGTCGGGCGTGTCGTACCTCATTCAGGGAGCTTCACCCAGAGCTTGAGCCCATCCAGGTCGATCCCAGCCTGCACACACACACACACACACACACACACACACGTTATTTAAGAACAGAAGGCCGAGTCAGCGTCTGATATACAGCGGTCACCTTCACCGAATTTAGACGCTCGCGAAACACAAGTATCACGAATCACGAAGATACACAAGTAACTGGACGACACACAGGCGGAGGAGTGTGTGTGTGTGTGTGTGTGTGTGTGTGGAGTGCGTGTACATCTGACCTGATCTGCTAATGCGGTGGACGAAAGTTCCATGTGATGACGCACAAAGCACTTGTATTTTCACATAAAATATAAATAATAATAATAATAATAATAATAATAATAATAAAAAAAGAATGAATAATAGCAATACTCATCCTTTAAAGATTATATTTCATTATTATATTTAATATCCAACAATGCACTCCATCAATATGCGAATTGAAACTACTGTATGAAGAAATTCTCATTTATATTATTTTATTTAAAAAAAAATTTTTTAAATAAAATTCAATTTCCATAATTTACAAAAATGTTATTATTGACGCATTATTTTCATTGTTTTTATTTTATTATTAAAAATCAAAAATCTAATTATAAATAAATACATTTTAAACAACCCATTCTATTATCTTACACATGCCCCCAAAATAGAAAAAAAAAATTAAAAATATTATATAATAAAAATTTAAATATAATAAACTACAGAATATTTAGAATGATATATAATTGATGTATACAATATAAAAGCAGTTTATTTTAAATGATGAAGGTATTCGGCTTGGTTTTTATGGGTTTCTTAAGATAAGAACTAGATTCTCCAAACGGCAAAAACAAGGCAGACATTTACATCCCTTGTCACCCAGAGGCGCAGATCTGAGATCAGAATATCTCTGTGGCTTAGATTACAGATTGCAGCAAGAAAGCGAGCCTGCGATTTTTCTCTGAGGTGTTACGAGAAGAAAAACGCTTTGCTTCGGAGAATGACATTGTCGTGGGGGATTCGTTCTGCTCATGCTGAGAACTGAAGTTCTATGAGATTAAGGTTTAGGATTCCAAATGCATGAAAGGAAAACGCTTCACAAAAATCGCATCTAAATGTGCTGTATACACACAGAAACACAGACACACACGCCCTGAAATTCGATCTTGACAATTAAACAGACATTTAAATTTTCTGGGCCCCAATTTGGCCTAAATGCCTGTATACACACAGGCTCCCAGCCAAACGTCCCCACAAGTGACCATAGGTCCCCACTTTAGTATAAACATTTTCTGGGCCCCACTTTGAGTTAAATGCCTGTACACACACACACACACACACACACACACACCAATCCTAATCCAATCCTGACCTTCAAACAGGCCTTCAAAGTTGTGGGGCACAACCAAAGGTCCTCACAAGTGACCATAAGTCCCCACATTGGTATCAAACCATTTAATGGGCCCCACTTTGGCCTAAAAGTTTGTACAGACACACCTCTCCTAATCAAATCTTGACATTCAAACAGGTCTTTAAAGTTATGGGGCTCAGCTGAACGTCCCCACTTTAGTTTAAACCATATTACGGGCCCCACTTTGGCCTAAATGCCTGTACACACACACACACACACACACACACACCCCCCTCTCCTAATCAAATCTTGACATTCAAACAGGTCTTTAAAGTTATGGGGCTCAGCTGAACGTCCCCACTTTAGTATAAACCATATTCCGGGCCCCACTTTGGCCTAAACGCCTGTACACACACACACAGCACGAGGGTGTGTTCCCCTCACAAACGTTAACCCTCACACCGACCAAAGTGTTGAACAATCTGAGAGTCTGATCCATAACGAGGAAGACGAGGGGTCGCGGCTTCACTTCACTGAGCTTTTGAGTTGACTTTACACCGACTAGCAAGTAGCACGTCGCACGGTTCCGGAGAATAATTACACTCGAGGTTGTGCTTTGGCAGACGTGCTGATGAAGCATCATTGATGAAAGATAAAGTGAGAGAGGGGCCGGACAGATGGTCTCAGCGGGCGGCATCACAGCTCCAGGAGTCTGCGGACGTGGGACGTGCGAACATGCGAAGTAGCGAGAAAGTACGAACGCAACAATAGAGAAAACAAACACAAAACCACTGTTGACATTCCAAAGCTGTTTTGTTGTGCAGGGTTTCGCTAGCACGCTAAGCTAAAATTAACGTCACACT
>MU204349.1:3699202-3706702 GCA_017309775.1 Paedocypris sp. Pulau Singkep | reverse complement strand
ATGATAGGAGGGTTAATCATCACTTTACTCACTCGTGCAATACCCACCTCATTTAACCCATGTATTGGGCAATAACCCAAGTAAACTGCTTATTTGCTCACCTCACACCGTTATTTGCATTTGCTTTTTGCACTACGTATATTTTGTCAATTGCAATTTTTGTGTTCTTGTACCTTGTACAATTGTACAGTCTAATTATATTTAGACTGTTGGCATTCTGTATTTATGTCCTATATTTTGATACATTTTATTTATATTGGTTTTTTCCAGTGTTTATAATTTTTTATTCACATTTTTCTATTCACAAAGGCGTTCTATTCTACTTAAATAAAAACGAATGCAGAATATATTGCATTAAAACAATTGCTCAAATACATGGGCGCAAAAATAATTAGCAAAAAGTCTTGTATATTCGTTAACATTTTTAAGTAATATTCACAGTGTGTTATTTGCAATAAAATTCTTACTATTTTACTAAAATGGTGCACAATTATAATACATGAAAATACTATACACTAACAACTACATTGAAAACACTCCAAAAGCAAAACACATCTTTTAGTACAATTTTTTTATTAATATAAAATGACTTTGAAGTCAATGTCAGAAACACCCAAAGCAAATATTTACTACGTCACAGCTTCTAACTTTTTCTCTTTAATCAGAGTTAAAACGGTTATAAATGTCTTTCCAGCTCTCGACACCATCATCTTTCTTCCTTCGCACTTCCAGAAACGTCTGGATACGGAGCCTCGTACAAAAAGATCTCTGTGATTTATTTATCTACTATCAAAACACGTCAAGGAATTTGCCCAGAACATCCTTTCTAAACAGAAACGACAGTGAGGCGGAATTCAACATGTGTGACCCGAGTCTATTTATTCGTAGGAGGAAAGGACAAGCAAATTAATGGAGCAGCTAAGCAAACACTTGATGTGCGTAGGATTTCTGCACAGAAACACCTCCAATTACTTACTCACCCGTGCAATTGAACTTCACACGCGCTCGGAGACTCTTACCACACACAGACAAAAAAAAAAAACCAAGCTTCACTTCTATGAAAAAGCATCAAAGCTTGAGCGACCAGGCAGAGGGAACGATGGAGAACAGCCTCAGAAAGACCAGAGAATTTATCGTGCGTATAAAAGGGACAAAACAAGAAAGACAAGACGGATGGGAGACTGGGTTTCTGCAGATCTTCAAGTGTTCAAAGCTTTAGAAAGAGACTCCCCGCTGTGACCGAAGCTCGACTGCATGCTGTATACGCACTCACTAGCTGTCTAAAAATGTCCTTATGCATAATTAATAGCACATGAGGGCTGTGCATAATAATTCATAACCATCCGTATAGTTAGAGTATCTCCAAGGTTATTAAACTCAAAATAGAATGCACGGAATTCTGAACGAAACTATGCGTGGCCACCAGATGGCGCTGTTTCTCACCTGAAAAAAGACGGGTAGGTTGAGCTAAAATATACAGTACTATAATAAAACAAGATTATACTGTAGTGGGTTACTAATATTGCAAAAGTATCAAAACTAAATTCATAAGACATTCATAACAACTCATTCACATTTGTGTAAAAATATTTTAATGGGCAGGTCGTACATAGCACATAGAATTAGAAAATAAAACAACTAATATGTTTTTTTAGACAAACGGATTTCCAACCAACGTGCAGGGTTTCTCAACATTACGTTTTGCACAGTGAAATGCAGTTTACATGCAAATGCGAGAGTGGGTGGTTGTTTTTCTTCTTTTATTTTTTTTTGTTTGGATCAATATGCTAAACTGCTAAACACCTCCAGGTTACGCAGCGACTGCAAACAACAGAAGAAATGGTGAAACTATTTCGGGGAAAACCCAAACGAACGAAAGCCAAGCGACTTCTGACAAAGCGTGACATCCTGAGCTCAAAATCATGACATTTTGCAAACCTGAACCCTCAAGTCTTGACATTACGTGCATTACAAACAAATACTGGTTGCCAGAAATACACCCAATTTACTAATACATTTTAATTTAGATAGTAGCGTATTGTCATTCCAGGACATTCTATTTTTCTTTTGCTTTTTTTACCTGGCCACTGTCGCATATGTGCTTGCTCACTGGTCTTAGCCATAGCCATTATTTTAAGACCAACATACAAATATAATTCTTTTTTCTTTTTTTTTTTTTTTTACATTTTCACGCATTTGCTTTGACACCATTGTAAAGTGCCCTGCAAAAAATGCACTGAACTTGAACTTAAAAAAAATTTAATCTGCATCTCACTTTTTGGTCTAAACATTTTTGCCTTGACTTTGCAAAAAAAAAAAAAAAAAAAGCAGAAACTTGGAAAAAAAACATCACTTTTTTAGTTCAAGTAAAAGTGAAAAGCAAATTTTGTTGCAAATCCACTCCTCGACACATGGTGGCGCTAGGCAACTTTAAACATGTGACATCAGCTTGTCACAAAAACAATGTTGCAACAGATTTACGTGAAAACACACGCATACAATTCACAATTGTGCCGTCATTTCAGAAGCCACGTGACCAAGTGAGTTCAGATCGGAACTTTTCCCAACTTAAACCAACTCGCTTCAAAATAAATAGCAAGTCAAATGCTGGTTTACTCCTCCGGTGTGAACTCTGTGCTGCGCGTGTTCCTTTAAGAAGAAGGTGGTCCTCACCGTGAGTCTATTTATAACCTCTGCCTCTGAGGTCTCCATTACATTTGCATGGGAGCCGTGCACTCGCGCTTCCCTTGCATCACATTTGCATTTGACGTGTGGTTTTGGTTTTGCTGGCTGGACGGTGAAAGCATGAAAGCAAACACGCACAGACGTTAACGCAATCGCTTATCGATAGCTGGTAGGTCAGGAACGATGCGCAAAGAAGTCAGACACTTCTATGTGAGGTAGACTTACGTGGGACTGTTACTCCTCTTTTCCGTGGATTAAATGTATCGGTTGCTTTGTTCTGCTTTTTTTTTTTTTTTTACCGTATTTATGCGAATGTAAGTTCCAAATTTTGGAGGCTCTAAAACTTTGAGGGTGCTTATAATCAGCGATTTCAAATATGCAAGTATAATACGAATACGTATAGCATAGTATAGTAATACTATAATTTATATTACAACAAACAGAGACTACAAACCACGACCGGGTAGCTTAGCTTAGCGCAACCCGCTACAAACGAGCCCAATGTGTTAATGCAGAAAGAGTCGAAATAGTCGAAAATTAAAAACGGAGTAAAAAAAAAAAAAATCCAAGGAACAGACACAATCAAAACGCTCGGTCACTGCACAGGGGATAAATAATTCTCTTCACACTGCGTCGGATAAACAGAGAGCTTGAAACAGGCCTGAGCATGAAACAATTGCTCTGAGCATTGAGTCTGACTGGAGCAAAGGATCTTGGGAAATGAAGGCCTGACCACTATAATCAACATTTTGTTATCTATTATTCAAGCAAAACGATATCAAAATGATACGAGTCAGGTTTGTTAAATAAAGAGAATATTAACGTAATTGAACCAGAAACTTTAATAGAAAAAGTATATATACATATAATAATAATAATAATAACAATAATAAAAAAATAATAACAACAATAATAATAATAACTATGTCGGACGTACGAACACTTGTCGGACACTTACTGTTTTATTGCTTGACATTCGTTCCGTTCTACTGTATGTATCTAAAATACCGTTCAAATTTTCAGTACACACTGCTTAACAATATTTTGTTTTTTTATGTTGTGCTCTTACTCTTTTATTACTTTGACATCTGTTCCTGTGATTTTTATACTGAGAATATTTGTTAACATGACTTTAATGAATGTGAAAAAAAAGTGTTTTAAAAGTCTGAATAAGTGTTAAATAAATA
Organism: Paedocypris sp. Pulau Singkep; assembly: GCA_017309775.1. NCBI lineage: Eukaryota > Metazoa > Chordata > Actinopteri > Cypriniformes > Paedocypris > Paedocypris sp. Pulau Singkep. The sequence goes on along the minus strand of MU204349.1, from coordinate 3,702,830 downwards.
CGTAAATGTTGTGCCTCTACTTTGAGGATTTGTTGGACAATGTGAGAGATAGCGATCAAATTCAGTATATTATTGTAAATAGTATCATTAGTGACCATAATTATTGTAACGCTGCATTGAAATAATAGAAACATTTTAATTGAAAACAAAAATGTCATGGTAACAGCTTTATATCGGAGGGAAAAGTAATTACGTTAGATTACTCGTTGCTGAAAAAAATAACGCCTTTAATTCATACTGCATAAATTACTGGTTATTTTATATCTTCAAAAATTTTTTTCTTCTGTTTAATACATTCACTGATTTTGAAAATTGCGTACTTATCAATGAAGGCTGAACCTTTCTCTCTGACGTGATGAGACCAACAAGCTCAGAATAAGGATCTTAAAAATATATTATATTATATATATATACACACAGTGATACATTAAAATTTACAATGATTAAAAACCGAGCAATAAGAAATATTTTATTTACACGTTTGATAAAGTTATGGATTAGTAATTAGCAACTAGTTTGTTATTAATACTGTTCAACAATTACATATTAATTCATTTATTATCAATATTTTTTACAATATTTTTATAGAAATAAACAATACAAATAGAAGAATTAAAGTATGAGGTTAACAACCGAAAAAGCACGGCAACATCAACGCAGATTTCTCTCCTGACGGATGTTACGCATTTAAAAAGTAAGAAGTAAAGAGTCAGAACAACACAGAGCAGATCATCATCGGTGATGAGAGTGTCGGTGCCTTGTTCTAATCCAATCAGAGCGCTGCGTTCACAGCCTCCAGACGTCTGCGTGACTTACATCCAACAAAACACAAACCCGCTAGAAATCTCAACTTGTGGAAAAGCAAGAGACCAAAGGTTTCTCCATCCCTGAAATCTGACAGACTGAGTGGCGCGCACAACAGATGTTTGCTAGAACCTTTCAGTCCTGCACATCAAAATAAATCTGTTCTCTCAGCCGAAAAAGCGGAAAATGAAAATGCATTTACCCAATTCTGTGTGTGTGTGTGTGCGAATGTGCTTCCTACAGTATGTAAAGTTTGTTCAGAAACTGCATACTATATACATGGAGAGAAATGTATTTGTGGGATTAATAAAGTCATTTGAAAGTCAATTGAATGTGTAAATATATGTGTGTATATATAAGATTGACTTTAAAAAATAAGAATATATATCGATACTGGACGTACAGAGAGTCGGAATTGTTTTTTCTACTCATCCCATACTTTTGACCACAAGTTTTATAAAAAGTACAAACATAGAGTACATACGTATATATTCTCATAAATATATACAGTATGCGTATATAGTACTGCTATAGGCACATCGCAAATTAAGGATTGGATGATTACAAAACAGTTCAATATTATTCCAAGTTATTTGCATATTTATTGTTTTCTTTATTTGAGGAATCAAATGCATTAGTCGCATTTGTCAAGCAACAAAGGAAGTAATATTTTTTTGGTCGAAAATTCGTCTAAATTTGTAAACATATTTCTATTAGATATCCTTTTATTTATATAATTTGATCTAAAAAAATCTCTTTTTATTATACATATTGTAATATTGAATTTTATATTATGATATGTGGTTTTTTTTTCTTCAAAATATGATATATCACATTTTTTTAAAACTAAATATATTCCTCTCTTTCTCTCTCTATCATTTTATCTATATCTTGTCCGTCTGTCTGTCATGTCATCTATTTCTCTCTCTCTCTCTATTTTACGGGACAAATATGTTACCAATCCTATCACTAAGTGTTACTCACGACTAGCATGTCAAGTTCCCTCAAAGAAACCCTGCACATCTGCTGACACATCTGTAAACGAAACCTCCAGCTCGATCAAGACACGAGGGAAAAAATGTGAAAACGATGGCCAATAGGAACGTCGGCGTAAAGCGTCGGCTGGCAGAATCCCGCGCTTTGTTGGCGTTTAAAGCTCTTCACAATTTGACAAACGGCTCTTTACGCAACACGCCGATCGTGGCTTTTCATCCTGCTTCGGGTGCGGGGAAGGGCGAGCGAGGCGGCAAACTGCACGTGTCGTTATTAATGGACCAGCGATTGTGATAATGCATCTACATTAGGGCCCTGCAGCCGTCTGTGGCCCTCGCTGGGGCTTTTAGTTCTCCATCCATCGAACCTACAGCCTCCCTCAGCAGCCCATGCAGGAGAAAACAACAGCCCAGATCACAGGGCATCAGGAGTGGGAGTGTAGACTCCTCCAGGCTAAAGCACCGGCCCGATTCTCACAGACAAAGCGTGGAAGCCCACTTGTTGTTCATGAGGAACGGCGGTGTGGAATCGAATGATGGCCTGAAGGACCACAGATCAACCACAACTGACAGATGCTGGGATACGGAGAAGAGAGAGAGAGAGAGGGCAGAGGAGACAAAGAAGGAGATGGAGTGAGAAAGAGAGTGAGAGAGACTAAAAGTGATCAGGAAAGAGAGATACAGATGAGAAGGTTAGAGAAAAAGATAGGGGAGAGAGAGAGAGAAAAGGATGGGGGAAGAGGATGCTGAGAGAAATAGAGAAGGGGAGGGAGGGAGAGAGGGCAGAGGAGAGGGAGGGAGAAATTGGAGAAGTTGGAATGAGAAAGAGAGTGAGAGACAAGAAGGGATCAGGAAAGTGAAAGAGAGATACAGATGAGAAGGTTAGAGAGAAAGAGAGAGAGCAAAAAATGGGGGAAGATGGAGAAAGATAAAGATGGAGAAGAAGAAGCTGAAAGAGAGAATGTGAGGGAGGGAGGTAGTGAGCAAATGATGAGGGAGAGGAGGAGGAAAAGAGAAGAGAGGCGAGGGTAGAAGAAGGGGGTGAGTGAGAGAGAGGAAGAGAGGGAGTGATAAAGAGAGAGAGCAAAGCATGGGGAAGGGGAAGAAAAAAGAGAAAGAGAAGATGAGGATAGTAGTGAGTGAGGATGAGAGTGAGAGATAAAGATGAAGGGAGAAGATTAGATTAGATGGGGGGAGAAGGAGAGAAATAAAAACAGAGGGAGAGAGACAGTAAGTGTGTTGAGTGGGTGGGTGAGTGAGTGAGTGAGTGAGTAAGAAAAGTAGAGAGAGAGAGAGAGAGAGAGAGAGAGAGAGAGAGAGAGAGAGAGAGAGAGAGAGAGAGAGAGAGAGAGAGATTTGCATTACCTCAGTAAGGCCGGGCTATTATCCTATTATGGCTGACGGTAAGTGACTTTCACATGACGACCACCAGGTCTCACATAGTCAGTCTAACACAAGTGTAAAATTACCTCAGCGTGAAACGATACGCAATTCATATCGATCCCTCAAACCTTCATATCAATCCCTCAAACCTTCATATCTATCCCTCAAACCTTCATATCGATCCCTCAAACCTTCATATCGATCCCACAAACCTTCATATCGATCCCTCAAACCTTCATATCTATCCCTCAAACCTTCATATCAATCCCTCAAACCTTCATATCAATCCCTCAAACCTTCATATCGATCCCTCAAACCTTCATATCAATCCCTCAAACCTTCATATCGATCCCACAAACCTTCATATCGATCCCTCAAACCTTCATATCGATCCCTCAAACCTTCATATCGATCCCACAAACCTTCATATCGATCCCTCAAACCTTCAT
>MU204349.1:3624288-3696873 GCA_017309775.1 Paedocypris sp. Pulau Singkep | reverse complement strand
CTCTCTCTCTCTCTCTCTCTCTCTCTCTCTCTCTCTCTCTCTCTCTCTCTCTCTCTCTCTCTCTCCCTCCCTCCCTCCCTCCCTCCCTCCCTCCCTCATCACAACTCACAGTGCTGGAACTCCAATCTGCCCTGTGACCATGGAGACGAGGAGAGTGTAAAATAACAACACTGCGCTCATAAGTCTTGTGCCCACAACTGGCACTCAAAGATCTCTTATCCAACGGAATATATTTGCGGCTTCATCTGGCAGTGGCCCATCGCTCGCTTCACCCGGCGGGCTAAAAAGCTGCCGGATTTGGGGATTCCTCACACTTTGCTATTTATTTTCTTTTTCTTTCTTTCTTTCAGTTTTTTTTTTGTTTTTTTTTTAGTAGGCAGAACCCGCTGGTTTGTCTCGGAGCTTATCAGCGACAGCAGCCTGCCCCGTGCGCACGCCAAGCTGTCAGCGAGAAGGCCGAGAAAGCCACCCAAAAAAAGATAAAGAGCAGCAGATGAATACAGACGTCACCCTCTCTTCCCACCATCATGTGGATTTGGGTCTCAGATAGCTGATGAAACCATCCAGGGTTACGACACGCTGCTCACGGCGCTAGTCATTTGTCAAATATTGCGCTATAAGGCCGATATAATCAAATTCCTACACATCTAAACACCACATGCCACGTGTGCATTTTGGGGACCTTGAAAACGTCCTTTAGGCCTCAAATTCGTTTGTTCAGAAGACTGAACCAAAAGATCTGTAATGGAGCTGAAGATAATCTCTGCGTCAACACGACAACAAACAAACGAGGGAAATGTATTCAAACACGCAACTTCCACACAGAACGTTCCCGAGCTGGCTTTTGATAATATGATTAAAAACATTCAGTCTTCTTTTATTCTATTTTTTTTATACGTAGACAAGTCTTCATATTAGAAATGTTTGTATTTTCCAAACAAAAATGTAATTCCATTTATTATGTTTTATTGCGCTTAAAGAATTCATATTTCGAGCAGCATATGGCGCAGAACTTGCCTCGCCGTAAGAGGACCTGATTGAGACCTAATGTCGATGCCTTTCCTGCTGGTTTAAATTGGAGAGTGTAAACGTATAATTCAGGGAGTCCTACCCTGTGATTGGTCAGCCATCAGACCAATCCAGAGTGCGTTTACTGCATATCTAGAAATGGAAATGATTTAATGGAACATAAAGGTCTTTGAACTGTTATCTTATATAAGTTTCTACTAATTATAAAAGCAAGAAGATCCTGTATCATTTCTTCTAAACCCAATTATTATATCGCATCCATAATAACACTTCTATGATTGGTAATTTTCTATAACTATGTTTGCAGATGTTTGATCAACTTCCTTTCAGGAGTGTCACAATTATATGGACCGTTTCGTCCAATCAAATCACGTGAAGCACGAGTGTGAGACAAAAAAAAAAAAACAGCCACAAATCTGACATTTTTTCATGTGAGATGAAATCTCTTTTTTTTTTTTTTTTTTTTTTTTTTTTTTTTTTTTTTTTTTTTTTTTTTTTTTTTTTTTTTTTTTTTTTTTTGGAAGGACACGGAAGGACAAGGAACTGGAAAGTCATTTCAATAATTTAGAGCCTGTGCTCATTTATACCAGCGCGAATGGCTCCGTTGACTAAGCTCCGAGCCTTACATATGACTCACATAAAGGATTTAGACAAGTCCGACTGGAATTACATCTGCGTTAATTGAAATGTATTTCTATTAGATCACATGGTCTCTGTAACACGCCGTCACACTTTATATCAGTGGCACGAGCCAGTAGCAACAATGTTTGCGCTGTTTATGGAAGGTCCGTATACGTGTAATCACTCACACACACACACACACACACACACACACACACACACAAATCAAGAACATACACACTGCATGCACAAACATTTTTATAAATGTTATACAAAATAAAAACTCCAAAAAAGTTATTTTATACATTTTTGGTTAACTTACGTCTTGTTTTTTTGGTATTAAAAGTGGTAACCCCATTAAAGACAACATGATTTCGTTTATATATATATATGTATATATATATATATATATATATATATATATATATATATATATATATATACACACATACTACTACTACAAAGGTAAACACAGCGTAATATACATAATCACCCCTGATTTTTCAAGCACAAAATAAAAATTCCAAAAATAATTTTTTTTTACATTTCTGGTTGAATTACATAAATTTCTAAAATACTATTAATACATTTTAAGTTGTGATCACAGTATGTAAAGTTATATCGTCATTGCGCCACCCAGTAGCACCGCCCCCTGTGGAACCGCCCCCTGTGGCACCGCCCCCTAGGCCCTGCAGTATAACCCTAATTTTTTAATATTAAAAGTGGTAACCCCATTAAAGACAACAAGATTTCGTTTATACTTTTTTGAACATCTAAAATTAGAAAAAAAGGAGTGTTTATATATTGCGTAAACACAATATATGTAATTGGTGGTGTGCAGTGGTAGGGGATTGAACTTGTGTCCAGGAGGTTGCAGGTTCAAATCCCACTTCAACTGGTCCTTGGGCAAGACACTGACCCCTAGATGACCCCTGGGTGTCAAGCCTTAAAGCTGCCCACTGCTCCGGGTTTGTGCGTGTAATTACTACACGGCTAAAAAAGGAGTGCAATTTTCACACTGCCCCTAGTGGCCACAAAGACAAACGTACTCACTTCACTTCATCCATCTATCTCTCTGTATGTCTGTCTGTCTACATACACACATTTGAACATGTTTACCGGGTTCTACATGTCTTTACTGCGAGGAAGTCACTCTCTGAGCTGTCTGCTGTGACATTACTCCTCTGATCACGTTTAGTCGTGTCTGTAGTACTCACTCACACTCATCTACACAAACACGCACATCTCCCTTGATCCCACTGCCAACGCATTCTAAAAATATCTGCGTCAGAAGCCGTGCGTGTGTGTGTGTGTGTGTGTGTGTGTGTGTGTGTGTGTGTGGATGAATCAGTAGACCAGAACGAGCTACTCATCTGATCCTTCTCAGTCTCCGCGCGTGTAGAGGAATGCGAGGCAGCAGCAAGTTAAAGACGAGTGATTTTCAGAGAAAGTACTAGTCAATACATCGTTTCACTGTTAGAGGACTGTGGCCCTTTAGAAGACATTTTCAAGCTGCAGCTTTTTTTTTTTTGTATTTCTTTTAAGCTCCAGAAGGGTCATGGGAAAATGTAGAAATGTCACATGAGAGGATGTTAAAAGACTGCTTATTATATTTGGAGCTGGTAAAATGTCAGGTTTAAATTGAAAAAAGCTTACATGTAAAAATATTTTTTTATTAAAAATTAAATACATTTAAATTTAAATCTATTTTATTATAATTATTTAATAAAAAATATTTAAGTATTAAATAAAAATCATATATAACGTTTATTTTTTAAATGAATTCAATACGATCAATTTTAAATATATTGTATATACATGCATACAGTAATAATGTTGATTTATAAATATTTTAATAACAATATATTAATATAATATCAATATATTCAATAATTAAACTTTAATCAAAACAATAAAAACTATAGCTTGAATAGACAGTTGAATACAAACAGGATTTGAGTCAGCTGGATTTCTGTTTCTTACATGTTGATAAAATAATATTTCTGATGGCGAGACAAAAAAATAAGCCACCCGAATGGCTACTGTGTGTGTGTGTGTGTGTGTGTGTGTGTGTGTGTGTGTGTGTGTGAGTGTGTGTGTGAGTGTGTGTGTGCTTTTTTCAATATTTGTTTCAATGAATCACCGCAGGAAATCCTGTTTGCAAAAATATTAAGTGTGTGTGTGTGTGTGTGTGTGTGTGTGTGAGTGTATGATATGTATTAAACATATAATGCACCTTAGCAATTCACCTTTTTCATTTATTACCTTTTATAACCTATTTATAACAGCATGGAAAATCTTCACATCCCTGATTTAAACGTGTGGGTACATTTTAGCTTGCATGAAGTTTGGACGCTTCCTGTCAGTCAAACGGAGCGTCTTAGATTCTGAATAAACGAGACGTCAATATATATAGACAAAACGGGTCCAGGAGAGTCAGGAGAATGAAGAGGAATCGGACGAGAACCTGAGAGACTGACATTAATGGAGACATGAGTCTCTCCTCTTCCATCAGGACCAGCAGAACCCGTCAATCAAGACTCCTGGAGCATCTTGCCGCACATTATGGAGACGGAGCGTTCTGTGAAAAACATTCACACATGCACACACTGCCTACGATAAACTGATCTCCTCCTCCGCCTCGCACCTTATCTGCCACATGTCTTTCTCTCGCAGCTTCAGAAAGCGCGGAGAGACCTGGTGTGTCCCTGCCCGAGGCTTCCCTTTAACTCCGTCTTAAAGTCTCACATGAGAAATGACTCGCGTCTTCATCTCGGGTGAAAAGCTTTCTCTGTTCCGTTCTCTCCGACTTCTCACTGGCCAGTGTCCCTGACCCGCACACCCAGCCTGCGGGGATCTATAGGGGAAATATTAGTCCGGCACTATTTGTAATTTAAAAAAAAAAAACATTTCAAATGCAGTGGAAATGCCAATTGTGAAAAAAACATAAATCTACATACTTGATCCGCACGTGCCTACTATGTTTTAGCTTAAGTATTCAGGAGAAGCCTAAATATATGCGACTTAAATTGCTTAATCTTTGCTTTATATACTAGCTTTATAGATTGATGCTCAATTCATGCTCAATCTCGATTCATCGAATCAAAAAATGGAACTGTGACTTTAATCGAATCGAGGATTTGAAAGATCGTGACAGCCTTATTCCTTAAAATACAACCGTTATTGTTATTAAGTGACTTTTGTATAGGAATAAATAACATTCAATAGTTACAAATAAATAAACTGGCTGGTTTGACTGTAGCCTTTTATATTTACAAGGTGTTAGTCGAGTAAAGGTCACAAAGAACTGTGCAAAAAGAAATCATTGGAAAAATAACAAAATAAAAATGGAAACATGTTTTTGTTTAACAATATTGTGAATTAGTTTTACCACAATAATAGTTATTAAAACACACAAAACAAAAAAGCAGAAAATCAGTGTGTGTGCGTGTGTGTTTTTATATAACATAGTAATTACAACATTATTGCAATTCCACTAGATATCAAGACATTGGGAAGACGTGACATAAGAATCGTTGATCTGCTTCATAAAGCTCCAGTAAGAGGAATAACACCAGCTTTGCAGAATGTTTTAAGCTGTGGACGTGACCTTTCCCTCAGTCTTTATCACTGGGACCATGAGGGAAATCACTGCGCTCTGACATGTCCAGTCTTGTTCCTACAAACCATATTAGCCGAGGCGCAATGCTAGACAAGCTATAAATACCAGAAGAAAAGGAGATAAACGTCTCTTTCATTCGAGCGCCGTGTTCATGTGACATCGACCTTCGCTGACCCTGAACCTGCGGCATCTTAATAGCACAATTACAATATGCAGATACAGTAGAAATGCTTATAAAAAAATGTAAAAAAAATAAATAATGTAAATGACACATTTGGAACGCTGAAATCTTGTGCATCGTCAATGTAAAAGTTTCTATTATAAACAATAAACTCGTGAATTAAAAAATACTAAATGAAGTGCACTTTTATTTCACATAGCGATTTATTATATGCAGTACAACACTGCATACATTTGCAATTTTACAGGAAATATAGTACTATACCACACAACTATATTCTTCATTGAAACACTGACGCCTGTGAGAAAGATTTAAATGAAAAACATTTCCAAATGAAGAGTTATTATGTTTCAGTTCATTCTGCACAAATACAGTAGTAATAGAAAATGTCTTTGCCGGATATATTTCTGTCTAATTTGTACTTCAGAAATTCCTCTTATTATATTAAATACATTAGGGAAAATTTTAATGTATTCAGTATAAAGTTATGTAATGAACAAAGAGGAGCAGTTGACATTCAATGTGAAGACTTTACTTTACAACTTTACAATGTGAAGACTCTTTGCAAAGTCGAGAAAGTTTGCAACCCATTAATTTGTTTTGCTGTGTGTGTAAATGTATATAAATATATATATATATATATATATATATATATATATATATATATATTTTTTTTTTTTTTCTATTTTTTAGGTATTTAATTTCTTTTAATTGTGTTTGCTTGTTTATTAAAACGTATAATTTTTTACATCTATTTATTTTTACTACTTTTACTTTCCTCCTGATGATGTATCAAGTTTCTATTGGGGTAAATGAGTGACGGTGTAGTGTGTAAAAATCTGTATTCCCTTATTTTTGTGGGGCTACTGGGGGAGGGGGTGTTCAAAAAACATGTAATATTCCTTGTACATGTATAAATCTGCTCTATTGCCAAAGAAAAATGCTGGGGGAAAAAAAAAAAAAAAAAAAAAGTCAAAGCCATTAAAAAAAGTGAGCGTGTTTGTCAATATGGCCACAATATGATATCAAAATTGTGCAGTGTATTTTAATCAGTGAAGTAACACACACACACACACACACACAGCAAAGTAACACACACAAACCCGGAGCAGTGGGCTGCCTTTATTAAGAACCCACCGAACCAGGATTCGAATATCATACTTTTAATGCAAAGACCATCACGCAGCTTGATTTATTAGTACAGTTGAGTGAATGGACATAAAGCTCCTTCCTTCACGACTCTCGAGACGGACTAACTGGAAAATTTTGGATCAATACAGGTCCAAAAGACAATCACGCCGCTAAAAAAACCACCTTCCTCTTCCCTATAGCCGCGGCAGTAAACACGGCTGATGCAATGATTTATCGTGTCGCTCTCTCGGAGTGGAAATGGTAAACATTCATCCGAGAACACAGACACACACACACACACGCACACACACACACACACACACACACAGCGACACTCGAGACCCCTTGTAGAAAGTATGAATGGTGTAAAGCACACTGGATTTTGTAATAAATCCCGCGGTAAAGGATCGGGGGGGCGGCTCGGTGTGGTAAGTACCGGATTGAGCTCATGAATAAATGCATGAGATCTGACTCAGGTAATTAACTCATTGTTTAGTAATTAGAGATCAAGACCGAGAGAACAAAAGAGAGATCGTGAGAATATAAAGTGCAGAATACAAAACTCGGAAAAATGAATGAAAGCGTAAAGTGTGTTATAAATGTCAAATGAATAATGCATTTTGAGATTGTATTATTAGATTCATTTAAGATGATCGGTAAATGCTTACTGCTGCTTTAATACCGTATTTTCAAATTTAAAATGTTTATATAATTTGAAAAAAAAAAGTGTGACATATACTGTATGTGAAACAAAAATAGGAAATAGACGTTTATTAATGCACAGCTTTAAATCCAATGCACCTTAAGAGATATTATAGAGATAAATACAGTATTAAAATAAGTTTTTTTAAGGAAGGAAAAGTCCTAGTTAAGTGTGACATCCGTGTGTAGTAAAAAGGAAGTTTTGCCACATCCAAAGCAACAAACTATTCATAAAAACAGCTTATTTGCGGAGATAAAGTTCCCTACGCCAAGGTCTCGGGTTCGAATTACAGAATCAGAATCAGAAACTTTATTGTCATTATACCGGGGTACAATTAAATTTTTGAGCAGCCTCGGTTGGTGTTACCAAATAAAAGTCATAAAAGTAATAATAAAATATAAAATATAAATAGACAGAGTAAAAGAAGACACAACAACACAAAAAAATAAATAAATAAATAAAATCAAATCAAATCAAATCAAATTGAGCGTTTGACTCTAATACAACAATCAGCATTGTACACAAGCGACCGTTGACTGCACAAGTGCAAAACAGAACGGAGAAAGAAAAAAGAAGTGAAGTGCGTCAAATGAACAGAAAATTGAGACTGAGTGGATTTCATTTCCAGAGATTTGGGAGGGAGTGAAGGAGGGAAAAGAGGAGTGTGAAAGGCGAACAGACGCTCTTGACATGTTTATCCACGCACCGCTGGGCCAAACGACCACTCAAGCTCCGTCAGATCCCCCAAGACACGCTACACGCAACCAGAGGAACGTCATCTTACACAGAACATCACACTGCGTCTACGGTCCGTGTGCGAGCACTAACACCAGCTGACAGGCCGGGATCGCCTCGCTCAACACAGCAGTTCACTGGAAGAACATACGCTTAAAACAAAGGGGAAACGCTGTAGATCGATTGTGTCGTTTAAAGGTGTCAGAAGCGAATCGTCGGAAAATGCAAGCAACTCGAAAACCAAAGATGATCAAAATGTGACCAGTGAGGCATTGATGAACTGTGGAGATTTTTCTTTTTTTTCTCCTATATTCTCCTACTTTTGAACACACATGAACAATTTGTATTCTTTAAAGATTCTTTTTCCCACCTAATTCCACATAGCGACTTTGGACTGGGACTAAGAAAAGCGCTAGATAAATAAACTTGGACTTATTTCCCCTTCACTCACCAAGAAGCGTCTCCATCGTTCTACAATTCGTTCAACAAATCGCTGAAAACCAGTGCACTTCCGACCAAGAAACCAAGAACATCTTAAATAAACAGCTAAATCAATGTCCACAATTATTCGCAACTGACACTGGAAACGTGGAGAAACGTTGAAAGAGTTTCAGAAACCTTCCCGTGATCCTAAAACTCCAGAAAAACTCCATTTATCATAAATATATGAATCATTATCAGCTTATCAACTTTAACGGCCAAGTATGCACAAGACAACAATAAATTAAATGTGTTCTGACTCTCTGTACAAAATAAAAGGTCAAAAAAACAGAATAAAAAAAATACACACAAGCCAGATAAGTGGCTTTTCCAGCTTGTTTGCTACTAGTGTTTATCCAGAGGCTGGCACGGAGGAAGCAGCAGTCGTCTTACCCGCAGGTCTTGACAGGGCAGAGGGTTTATTGGGAGCGAAGGGTCCGGCTGAACGCACCGGGATGCAGAAGTATAAATCTCTGGGCTTGACGTCTGGGTGGATGGTTTGTGGATTCCGCTGTGTCTGTCCACGGCTGCGTCTGGCCAACCAACCTCACCATTCCCTGACGGAGACAAGGAGACGCGTTAAATGCATTGATCTCAACCATTTAGTTGCTAATGCTACAAAAAGTCTTACAAAAAGATTTGAATTGTCATTGATGCTTTGAACAGCAACATTTGGATTTATTATTGCAAAAAGCTGATAATGTTTCAATCAAAGTTAATTAAAAGTACACAAGTGCAAATTACATGTACACAAATACACACACACACACACACACACACACACACACACACACATATATATATATACACTAAATACTATATATACTACGAGTATTTAAATGTGAAATTATTTAGCATTATTATATTACATATACCGTAATAATGTATATGTACATTTCATATACAATACTTCATATACAGAATGTATCAATGCTATTTACTATCCGTCATACTTCCCTTTTGTAATGCGGTAATTCCATTTGTGGAAATTGTACTGACTTGTAAGTCGCTTCGGATAAAATCATATGACAAACGAGTGTAAAAAATTCGACAAATATTGTTTTTCTACTCCTCTCCTATGCTCGATGCTGTAGTGCACTATATCATTGTACTACAACAATAATGACGATATATTGCATAGAAGTGTATATCTGCAAATCATCTTGTCCTTGTACGTTGTGTGTATGTCACAGGAGCATGTCTAAACCTTGTGTGTTTGCCTAAAATTGGCGAATAAATTACTTTCTGATTCTGATACATATGTTGCCATTGTACTGAACACATCACCGTATTTAATAGACAAAGAGTTTATTATGGACAAAAACCAAAAATAAAATGTTTTTTTTTTTTACAGTTCTGCTTCAATTATGTTAATTATCTCTTAAAAATAATATTTTTTTCTTCATTTAACAAACCTAACTTGTCACTCGTAACATTTTGATATCGTTTTACTTGAATAATAGATGACAAAAAGTCGAATCCAGTGGTCAGAACTTCATTTCCCAAGATCCTTTGCACTGCGTGAGGCGCATCAAGCTGTCTGTCTATCCGACGCCGCGTGAAGAGGATCGTAGCGAAGGATTATTATCCCCTGTTTATCAGACCGAGGGTTTTGATTGTGTCAGTTCCGTGGAGTTTTTTACTCCTTGTTCCCGTGTTCTTCATTTTCGACTGTTTCGACTCTTTCTTCAATGACACATTGGACCCATCTGTCAGCGCTAAGCTAAGCTAAGCTAACCGGTCGAGGTTTGTAGTTTTGTTGTAGAATTATTGATTCTATTTAGCTTAATCCAGCTTCTTCCAGTGTTATTTTGTCTCCGTTAAGTGTCATAGTGTGTCTAATGTTTTTTTTTTTTATTTCTGTTATCGAGATATTCTGTTATCTTATAGATTTAACACTGAAATAAATGAAAATGGTGGCTTATATTGACGTGCACATTTGAAATCGCCGATTATAAGCAGGCCCGAAATTTGTCGAAAATTTGAAAAAAGGGTGCTTATATTCGCGATATGAACAATTTTCAATAAAAAAAATAGAACACGTTTTTCAATGTGTTTCTTCTGGTCTTACGGCGTGTAGTGGTACATTCCAGTGGCGTTTAATCAGAATCCCTCTCCGGGTCTCGGAGGCTCCCGGGGGAGACCACATTCACAAAACAAACACTGGACACTATTTATAGACGCCTGTCGGTATGGCAACTACTCTGTTTTTTTTTTCTGAAACTGCGTTTTTTCCCGAACCCAAACGTCTCACTTCCTGCAAATTGCTTCAAAGCAGACTGAGGTTTTTTTTTTTTTTTAAAGGCCGATGTGTCTTATTTTGGTCTGGTATGTTCAGTCCAAACAAACGGTCAATACTCTGGCTGGACAATAGGAGTCCTTAGATCTGCCTGTGCTCTTATACATGGCTGTTTCACATCTATTCTATTCTGATCTCTCGCCGTAACCCATGGCAACAAAAGGCGGTAGGGAGGAAACACAGTCTGCCTATGGATCGGCAACACCGCTTGGAAATGATTATGTGAGATTTGCTTGTGATATTTGAAAGCAGGTCAATACAAATGCGGTATGATTCAAAAGAAACTCGTCGGATTTTGCATATGAGAAATTATAATTGCACGCGCCTTTTAAACGAGTAAAACACTTTGCGGATGAACTGAAGCCACTGACCGAGATAAATATAGACAAATAGACACTCGAGCAAACATCATCGCCATTCCTTGTCTTACTCAGCAGGGTTGCATTTTGCTGACGGGTTGAAAAAGGCTGTTGAAATCCTCTAAAGCCACACCCACTGTTTCTCAGACCACTCCCACTATTTTCGTTTCCCAGAATCTTCGAAATACATCGAAACCACTAGCTGCCCTTTTGTACATGTGACCAGTAGTAACAGGTTCAGACTTGTAATAAAAAATACAAACACTGTTCAACAATTCTTTTTTTCACCAATTATTGTGTAAAGTACAAAAAGCGAGGTTACAAAGCATCGTATAAACCAAAGAACACTTATTACATTATAAAACATAAGACATAAATATATAATACTTCTCCACAACACTCTGATCTAAAATGAAATGGAAAAAATGTCTTTCTTTTAGTTATTTGTATTGCAATTTGCAGACACTCTACTAGTAAAACATTGCAACATGAATATATTGAGGCTTCTGAACATAATTTTTCACATTTTTCATTATTTTTATTTTTTCTTTCATATCACACACACACAACAATAAAAAACTAAAAAGTATAAAGTTAAAACTTTTTATCGGCCAAAATTGTATCGTTTTTATCAACCAACATTTTATCGGCCTATGACTTTTGAACCGCAAAACAGTTTTAATACTAAAACCCCAACCATCACATTGTAATAAATTAATATTCAGGCAGGAAAAAAGGTATTGTAATGTAAGTATTACACTACTTAAGTAAAGTAATAAAATAAGTGACTTTGCACACGCCGCATTGTTTCGTACAAACATTAGCATGTGCGGCGATGCTAACGGCACAAAGTTCGCCAGTGAAGCACGAACTGATAAAAACGACTGCGAACGGAATCCAAGATGTTGTTCAAACACGGTCAAGGCAAATAAATCAGTGGCTTATGTCCAGGAGCAGCCGATGCTCAAGTCACGTGACATGACAGTGACCAATGGCTTCAGGCCGGCGTGAACGTGGCTGGAGAAGTTGTAGTTTGCTGCGTTCACGGCTCAGTGACTGTTACATAACCAGCTCAAAGTTCACCTACTGGCTGCAGATGGCTGACCTCTGACCTTTCAGAGCACAGCAGCCAGTCACGCAGCACACTGCTGACACAGATCGTGAAAACACACACACACACACACACACACACGCACAGATACGGCAATTACAGTTACAAGACACCTAATCTTTACAACAAAAGTGGGCTGAAAAGGAAATCTGTGCTATTGAGTAATATTATGAAAGCAACGAGACAGGCTCGATTTTGATTTGAGTGTTTATTCCTAGAGAAACGTATTAATCATTAGGAACAAATTAAGCAAAGAATATTGCATATATAGAATATTGTTTATATTACTTTACCGCTACACTATGAGATGTTTTTTTATTCATTGATTTTGTTATTTAAAGTAATGACTTTTACTTTTTTTGTGATGTTTATTTATTACTAAATTGATATATTGTCATTTTAGGTTTTTTTTGTAGTTTAAAGACAGTAATATTTTAATACTATTTTAGATAATATTAATTTAATGTGTTGTAAAATTATAAGAAAATGAAGGAAATTACTTATTACTAGCAATTTATGAAACGTTTAGGTTTATTTTTTTCATTATCATAAACTATAGACGCCCATTTACTGTGGTAGCTATTTTCTAAAATCTCTCTCTAACACACACACACACACACACACACAGATATGGTAAATGGTAAAAGACACTTTGAAAGCCGTGCGGTAAGACTTAAAAGCAATAATGGTTTAATCTTTACAAAAAAGGCGTCCAAAAAGGAAATGTGTTATTCAGTAATATTATAAAATCAACAAGACAGGCTCAATTATGATATGAATAAATTATGAATCTGTTTAGTTCTAGAGAAATGCATTAATCATTAGGAAAAAATAATTCAGGGTTAAAAAAAATTACTTATATTACCCACTATATTATGGAATGTTTACTATTAATTAATAATTTGAATAAATAGCACAATAAAGTTAATAGGTCATTACTTTTATGTTAAAGATATAACATTTTGATACTATTTTAGATATTAATATCATGTTTAAAATCTAAAATTATGGGAAATTGAAAGAAACTTTTCATCACTAGAAATGTATGAAATGCACAGGGAACTCCTTATCATATACGCACAATAGATGCCCATTACAGTATTTACACAAGCTGAGAAGTCACGTTGGCAGATGCTAAACATCACGTAGCGTCCGGAGCCAAAAGTCGTGGTGTTACGTAACATTCTACACGTTTATGACCGACACACAAAGTCAGGTCTTCCTCGGACACCAGGCCTCCGTTTCTGCAAGCGCCTGTCATCCTTCTGCTGGTTTGTTTCACAACAATGCCACATCCAATCAGCTTCTCTCCCCGTCCTGGCTCAGCGCCAATCAGCCCCGTTCCCATTGGCTGTGGTCAAGCTTCACCCCGCCTCCTGTCACGTATGGCTCACTCACGTCTGCCCACCACGATCCGGTCAAACACACTCAGCTTTACTACAGAGAGAATAACACGGGGATTTCAACTTCAATGAGTTTTAAAGATTGTGTGTTTTTAATTACTGATAATGATAATAAAAGCACGAGCGGAAATTACATGTCTGAACATTCACTTACTTATTTTTCCATGCAATTTCTGCGTGTGCTTTTCAGATCCTGTCAAAGAACTAAAAAACCAAAGAGACAGTTTAGTTTTATTATATAGATTTAAAATCTACGTATATTATCCACCCTTATCCATTAAATAAATTCAAATATATATAAATATATAATACAATGAAAAAGCAAATATTTGTGGAGTTCTTTGATAGTGTCTGAAAAGCAAATAAAATTGCATGAAAAATGTGTAAATTAATGTTATTTATTGCTCCAACATACAGGTCAGAATTGTCCATTTTTTTCCTTAGAGTCATTGTGGTAAATATAGCTGCAGGCAGCATTGTGGTGGGTTGGTACATAATTATTATTTATACATATTGTTTCATGTAAAAAAAAAAAAAAAGTATATTGTGTGATATGTAAAGTTAAATGTGAGGGACCATTTATTAATATAATACAGTAAAGCTATATATTTAAAAAAAGATTTGTATCACATATAGATTCAGATGTTTTGTAACATGCAGTGAAATATTTATTGAAATATTTCTTTATTGGGAATTTAGGTGCACACCTGACAGTTATATCCTGGTAAATATATATATATATATATATATATATATATATATATATATATATATATATATATATATATATATATATATATATATAAAAAAATATATATATATATATATATATATATATATATATATATATATATATATATATATATATATATATATATATAGCACATTAAGCAAAAAAACCAGAGATAGAGAATCTGCATTAACCTGCAAAACTACAGATCTATAAACCAGACGCAAAAAGCACTTTTGGGAATCTAAAAATAAAAAATCCAATAAAATAAATCCTTAATAAAATAGAATATAATAGAATAAAATGCCTTCATTGTCACAGCATCACAGGATTATAATGAAATTAGTATTGCTACTCTGGTGTAGAAAGAAAGATGAGATAAAAGTATAATATACACACTGGATTATAGATAACTACAAAATATTAAAACATGGTTTAAAACAAGGCAAAAAAAAACTATATAAATATAACACAAGATACAAGAACACCAATCCAATTGACAAAATATACAAATCACAAATGTATAATTCCTTATACATGACAAAACTAAAGATCTACATCTTATTCACTAAAACATATCTAGAAATCAAAAGAGGGATTCCAAAAGGGTTCCGCCCCTTCTGGACCGCACCCCTCATTATAAATGACAGGAATCCCAATTTGCACATGACTTGTGTGTGTCTGTGTGTAATTACTCGTCTTATTCAGTGACGGAATCCACAGCACCACACATTTCCCCTCAGACATTTATAAAAGCAACAGAAACAGAGCAGGAGTGAAAATGAAACACCCCAGAGGTGGGACAAATCTCTGATCCTGCCACCACAATCCATCACACCCACAAACCTGGCGAGGGATCACGTGTGCCGAGCTGGAGGAGAAATCTCCTGCCCGAGTGGCTGAAGGTTCACCATCCGGTGAGCAGGACAGCAGAACCTTTCCTTTCTTTTACAGACATTACCACCACAATCAAAGTAAAGAGTCAGGCAACCTTTCCTGTCTATCAGACACTGAAAGCGCAGATGATCTGGCAACCCGGGATCTCCATGACAGGGCGACACACCGCACTATTGATTCTGCAGAACCGGTTTTGCAAAGCACTGCCATGTTTTTTTAAAAGACCCAAGTGACCCGAGCCTCACGTCATGTGACCCGCCATGTGACTTTAATCAGGACGGTTAGAAGTCGGAGATAAAGGTGTTTTTGTGTCGTTTTAATCATGCTTCGTGTCTTCACTGTTCAGCGAATCACCACTAAAAGGTTTGCGCTTTAAAAAAGAAAAACATGAAGTACAGTGTGTATATTTAAACCAGACACATAAGGGACCCTCATTTTTATTTTCCTGCAGGCCCAGTTTGTTTGTGATGACCCTTATGTAACAAAGGCAGACGGACACACACACGCACACACACACACACACACACACTACAGCTTCCTTTTTTTCCCCACTCACCATGAAGAGTTTTCAACATTAGACTCTCTTTTAAACTAGAAAACTATTCTCAAGCAGCATTATTTGCCCATGTGCGTCTGTATTACCGTGTATGTATTTTATATTTTAATATATAGATATGCACATATATAGATATGCAACATAAATGTATATGTATAAGTCATTTCAAACTCAACGCTGCCATTTAGCCGATATAAAGAACTATCGACTAAGATTTAGCCTTCAGCCCACACAACACGTTTACACATTCAAAAAAAAAAAAAAAAAAAACACAAGAGGCTGAAAATAGCACTTCCCTGCATACGCTCATTCCTATAAACCGCAGTGAACACACCCAGACGATACACAATGTAAAGTAAAAGCATTCGAGGCAATTTACTCACTCACACACACACACACACACTAGAATAAGCAGAGAGTGACCCATCGGACAACAACAGTCCTTTAGATGGACGAGGATCATAAAGTGTCAAACAAGTGGGTCTTCGGAAATATATAGAAAGATTCTTCTTGTGTGTATCTGTGTCATTCATAAACAAAACTAGCCTAGCTTATCAATAATGCTCAAAAGAACATCTTTAAATCGATAACGTTATACAGCAGAAAAATAGACATTGTACTAGCGTTAAACTATTAAAATATGGTAAATTGATCATAACATATTGTAACGGAAAATTAAAAAAAACATTGTCAATTTAAAATAACTAAGATAGTATAAAAGGCAATCAAAACGTTCATTATACACACAACAGCACAAAGTATGTGTCTACGTATAAATTATAAGTTGCATAATTATTAATAATTAATAATCATGCAAATATTTACATGCTTGGCATATTTACAATTAAAGATTTACATTATATCACTTCATAACTTGCAAATACAATTTATTGGGCAAACACAATTTCTCTGAACAGAATAACATATATGCAGAAGTCTATAATTATTATAATATTACAATAGTTATGGTACTAAAAAGTGTAAGATTTTTACAATCATATAGCAAAACCTATATTAAAATTAAATGTTATCCTATTTTCATATATATATATATATATATATATATATATATATATATATATATATATATTATTATACATATATACATATATATTATTATATATATGAGTATATATATTCATAAATACTTTACAATGGATTTCTGGAAGGTTGCTATATTACTACAGTGTAAATGTAAGCTACAATTACATTAATGTAGACAAAAGTACATTTAACACTTACTTTAGCATGCACACTGAAAAGGTGTTGATGTTACAAACAAGTAACAATTTTACACAAAACCTTCCGTGAGGCTTAACAGATTAAGAATAGCCACCTCTAACATCTGCACACCACGTTCATTACAAGAACAGGCAGGATTGAGAAACATTTCTATTGATGGAAAGATCATGTGCTACTCTTGGCAAACTCACTTGAGAGTGCAAAGCATGAGACTTTGGGGAAAAAGGCCAATATGGCGACTTGTGTGCTGGTTTAAAGAACGCACTTTGTATGGAATCAGAATAGTGGCAAAAATATCAAACGCAAATTTCTACGAAACGAACAAAAAAGCATCACATGTACGTTTTATTTTTCGCTTTGCAATCTTTACGTTTTCTTTTGAATACGTCGTCGCTTTAGATTGTATCATTCGTTTCATTTTTTTTTTCGTTTCAGATTTCTGGCACTAGCTTCACGTGGGGGCGGACCTTACTCCGATTGGCTGGTGGGAATGTGATTGGCAGCTGCTTGACCAGGAACTGGGTGAGGAGGAATAAAAAAAAAGGAAACAAACGAAAAAATCAGAAGCGAAAAAAACGAAAACGTGAAGACTGCAAGCGAAAAAAAAAAACCAAACAAACGTGAAGCTTTTTCATTCGTTTCTAGGAAATTTACGTTTGATATTTTTGGCACTAATCTGATTCCATAGCTTTGCTCTTTACAAACAGAAAGCAAAGCAAAGGAACGGCTTTAACAGAGTTCAAACTAGACAACTCTTCAGTTGTAGTCTAACATGATTTCTCAGGGGCAGGATCTCGAGGAAAACACGCCAAACCACTGCTTTCTTCCCTCTCGTTGTCCGAAACCCAATCTCAACAAACACGGCACTCACTGGCCTGAATAGCTAGAACTCTTTCTCAGACTCAGTCGCTTTGAACACGGGCCAAAAGAATCATCTCCCCCGAGCGAAGAAGAAGCCCACAACCCTTGTTTGGCATGTCTGTCATGGCCTCCTAAACAACCAGCTACTGGAAAACACCACAGTTTGAACACAGAGTTGACCAGAACGTCCAATAACACTTTGGAACTAGATCCCAAACTGCTGGTGGAAAAGGTTTTTCTCTTTTCTTTCTAAGATGAACACCTTCTCAACACCTCCTGGAACATCAAGCCCTAAAAACCCTCGGGAATAATCAATCCCTCGTCCTTTGATTGCACTTTGTCTCCTATGATGAATTTATTTTTCCGTTGACAGCTAAAGCCCATTGACTTTAATTTACTATAAGCACAACAGGGATTTCCAGGATGTCCTTGCTTCAAAGGTTTCCCAAACAAAGTCAAAGAGCTGACAACATGCTGACTGAAACATCTAACCAACAAACCTGTAGAGGAGCTGCATCAAAGGAAAGAAAAAAGGTTGTACGTGAGCCATTTCATCGAAATATTAAGAAGGGGAAGAAGAAGAAGAAGAATGGAAAGAAGAAGGGAAGAAGAAGAAGAATGGAAAGAAGGAGAAGAAGAGGAAGAAGAAGAAGAAGAAGAAGAAGAAGAAAAAGTTTGAGGAGAAGAAGGAGAAGAGGAAGAAGGAGATGAAGGCCAAATATAAGGAAAAGAAGAAGAAGAAGAGCAAGAAGAAGAAGAAAAAAAAACAAGGCTTCAAAATCCATCTACTTGTGTAAATATTTTTAATACATTATTTTTGTGTATAATTATTCCTGTACTTATTTAAAAATATACGGGTTAAATGCACCTATATTTGCAAGGCACTTGTACTGTATTATGCTTCACAGTCAAAAATCGTTTACAAAACATTACGGCAAAAACTGGCTACGTCAAGGCTTCACATTCTAACAAACACGCGTCAATCAATCTGATCGTTTTGTACTTGTATCAACTAAAATGGCCGACTCCATCCCAGATAAACTGGCTCCAGCTCCCCACGACCCAGAAACTGAAAAAGCCTCTGAAGTAGCCAGACGCGGATGTTGTTCGGTATCCCGCTTTAGAAACACCAGCAGATACGTTCTGCGCACAGTGGCCCTCAGATTAACCCCCTTCATCTGTGTCAGGCCTCATCAGTCCCGCGCCTGCTGCTCACTCAACCTGCAAACCTCACCGTCCCAAAGCCGCTTCGCCATGACAGCTGTTGACTCACAGCACAGTGAAACAGAGACGGCCTATTTAGTCCGCGCGCGTCGCTCTTTAAACGCTAACTGTTCAGGCTGAACTTCTCGGGAGATAGCATAGCATTTAGCATAGCATTTAGCATAGCAAGGAGCACGTGCAGGTTTTTTATTCTTGTTTCAGGTATTTGTATTCAGGTATTGTTCAGGTATTATTATCACATCTATGGTATATGTGTATACACCACTATGATTAAGACGTTTTAAAATTGTGTTAGCATGAAAAGCGTTAGCATGTTAGCATTTAAACCTTTTATTTTATTGGCCTCTCTCAGGCAGAGGCATGAGGTGTGAAGAGTTTCATTCCAAGATGACTTGACTAAAAGTCGTAAACTTTCCAACTTTTTTTTCCCAAAACAATGTAAGTGTTTTACTCGTACTAAATTAAGGCCAATAAACGTCAAAAACAAGAAACTATTTATTTAAGAGGTTTTATTTCCCAACATAGAAATGAAATCATCATCAACCTCAATGTTTCAAAACGGTAGAATAAAAATTGATTTAAAAAAAAGTACCAAGTGTCTCAAATTCAAGCTCAAATTTGCAAATGTTGCCATTTAAACACCTCATATAAATATCAAGCTTATAAATAGCATTCAGTACCTTCCACATTCTGCAGATGGCGATATTTTCTCCTCCACCAAAGAAATTAACCTTGGTAGACAAAGATGCCGACTTGTCGCCCACAATCACAATGTAACGAGTAACCGTAAGTGTCCAATCAAAAGTAGTCAAGAGTACAAACACTCAATCAAAAATGTAGTCAAGTAGAGAGTAAAAGTTTACATTTTCGATACTCAGTACAAAGTACCCAAAAATACTCAAGTAACAAAGCCCATTTACTCAAGTACTTCACACCACAGGCCTTCAAGGAGACCCAAGAGGTTTATAGTGTCCTCCAAAAGATCTGAAACACAGTCCAACATGCTCAGCTTGCCCACTAGTGTTGCCCTCGGTGTGCCAGCGTGGAGAATAGACGCTTTCAGCACATCAGACATTGCTGGAAGGATTCATGGAAAAGAAAGATAGAATCTGAGTGGTAGTGATGTGAGATGGTGGAATGGGCCTCCTCTGAGAGTCCAGCTGGAGAGACTGTACTTCTCTTGACTTCAGAACGCTGGCATTTCTCCACTTGCCTATGACATCACTTAAGATGGGAAATGGGACGGAACTGGGCCGTTGGATTGTTTTTTCTCAGCGTGAAGTAAATGGCTTCAGCTCAGCGAGTCGTTGTCAAACCCACGTTTTGTCTCTTCCAAGCCGACACAACTTCAGGAAATTCCTTCGACTTGCGAGCATTCCACGTAGAGCTGGTGGTAAACCTTTTCGCTTCCATCCGCACACACATTCCCACAAGGTGAGTAATCTCTGCACGTCAGAGTAATAATATGACACGCGTTGTTGTGTAAGGCTGCTATGTGGAATCAGACTAGTGCCAAAAATATCAAACGTAAATTTCAAAGAAAAGAACGAAAATGCTTCACATTAATGTTTCTGATTTTCTCTTGAAGTTACATTTGTTCTTTTATTTTTTCCCTGCAATCTTCACATTTTTGTTTGACACTTTTTTTTTTTCACTTTTCACTTTTTTTCGTTTCACGTAGGGGCGGGCCTTACTCTGATTGGCTGGTGAGAATGTGATTGACAGATGCTTGACCAGGAAGTGTGGGAGGAGTTTAGCGAATGTGCATCGTGACATTCACTGTTTTTTTAACATTAGTACACGAACTGTGATTTAACTGTTTTTGCACAATATTGCTAAATTATTGTGGTAGCAGACACTTCAGAATAATAGTACACACTGTTGTTTCTTCACTCCTCTCTCTCTTCCAGTCAATCACATTCTCACCGTAAATGCAGCTGTCAATCACTTTCTCACCAGCCAATCAGAGTAAAGGCCACGAAACTTGAATGTGAAACTTATGTCTGAAATAAAAAACTGGATAAAAAAATCAGATTAAAAAAAAAAAATAAAAACGTAATGGCAAGCGAAAAATAGAAAAACCAAATGTAAATGTTGTGAAGCAATTTAGTTTGTTTCTTTATTTACGTATGATATTTTTAGCACTAATCTGATTCCACACTGCTACACAACGGGTGGATTTCCGTGTTCCAGCGTTTGTTTGCATAGTGTGCGTTGCATAGGTTGGTGGTGTTTAGGTCATTCTACACCAATCCCTCACCTGGCCACAGGACACAAGGTTCCCAGGTCTCAGCTTAGAATAAGCCACGGCCTGACAACCAAACGCTCACTCTACTAAAGTTTAATCTCTAATCCCGCTGTGAAACCATGTTGATGCGTAATGCAGCATGATGGATGAGGAAAGCAAAGCCATTTGATTAAATAACATTTATGTGTAACAATGTATTGTTATTTCAAATTGTAATGTGTTACAGATTCGAAACAAAGGAGATGGGGGAATTTATTAGAATTAAAAAGAGTACCTGAAAATCATACTTGAGTAAAGGTACGAATGCCCTACAGGAAAAATGACTCCGTTAATAAGTACTTTTTTACTTGAGTAAACGTTAAAGTTTCCAACTTTAAAACAACTTGTGTTTTACTCATACTGAATTTAGGCTTAAGACACGTCAAAACATTAAACTACGTATTTATGAGGTTTTATTTCCTAATATAGCAATTAAAAACACAAAAAAATTGTATGTAAATGTAAAAATTAGAGCTGCAAGACTAGTTGTTAAAAGATCGCAATCTCGATTCCACCCCTTCACAATCTTAATCCAGCATTTATACGACTCTGCCGAGCTCTTTGCTAAATGACCTGCACTAGAACGACGGATGTGATGGATGTGCAGCAGTCGAGTTTAAAATAACAAAAAATAAACGGGGAGAACGAGTGATTAAACACAACTTTAAACAACTTTTTAAAGGTGATTTTTTTTTCTTTACAACATTAAATTTAAATAAATGGAATGAAAAATATACTGTAAAGTATTACAAGTAATATGTGTTTTTATACGGCTGTTTGACAGCCTGATTTTCAGGGTACAATGTTTAACATAATAAAATATCCAGAAAGAATCGTGAAAATGAATTGTGATCTTTATTCTAAGCAAAAAAAAAATCAAGATTCTCATTTGATCCAGAATCGTGAAGCTCTAACCTCAATGTTTCAAAATGGTAGAACAAAACAGATACGAAAAAAAAAAGGTTTGGTGTGGTGTGTACGTTCGCATGTGACGCGCTGCTCAAACACTTCCAGCTGCGCTCTGGTTTTCAAATGGTTTTGCGCAGTGTAAACAGATTAATGTATTATTATTTTCATGTGTTACAGATTCGAAACAAGGGAGGTGGGGGTGAAATAAGAAATGTAGCTACTTGAGATAAAAGTGGCATTCCAGGGCATTTTGAACATGGCTGATCCATCCATCAATATCCTACTGCTTTTTCCATTTCTGGGTCACAGGGATTGGTGGCGCATTACGTTCAGCAAAGGGTTTATTTCATGCGTCTAGTTCTCCGTCAGCATCCGTCTTGTGTTGGCTAATGCCGCGTGGCTATTTTAAGCAGCTGCTATAGTGACTTGGCGGCTCGTGTGTGAACACACGCATAGTGAAAACATACGGCGTGAACACACACACACACACCCAGAACAGTCAAAGCCGAGCAGAGGATCGTCTTGCTCAAAAACATCTCAGTTGTCATACCTGCCGCTCCGCGATTAGAACCTGCAACCTTCGGATTGAAAGTCAACTAGCCTGCGACTCCTCATTCCTAACTCGAGGTGAAAAAAAACGATTTTTGACTGAGAGGTTTCCATACATCACAGAAATTCATTCATTCTTTCGAGGCTTTGAAGCCTTTCCACTGCAATTAATGGTGTATTACAGGGGTGGGCAAACTACGGCCCGTTGAAATGTTTTAATCCGGCCCGCCGAACTTGTAAAAATTAAATGAAAGTCTGATTTTTTTTTTTTTTAATTGGTTAATCAGTTATGAAGGGTTATTTAATTTTTTTTTTTTTTTTTTTTAAATGTAACACATTGTAAAAAGCGGAACCATAAGCACAAAATGTACGTAAAAGAATTCTACTAGTATATTTTTAACATTGGAATCTGATGCCAAAAATATCAAACTTGAGTTTCCAAGAAACAAACAAAAATCTTCACGTTTTGTTTTGAAACTTTTTTGCCCCTTCATATTTTTTCATCCATTTCGGTTTTTTTTTTTTTCCATTTGGCATTTCTGGCACAAGCTTCACGTGGGGGGCGGCCCTTACTCTGATTGGCTGGTGAGAATGTGATTGACAGCCGCTGGACCAGGAAGCCCAAGGTCCGGCCCCTTTGTCAAATGATAGAACTCAACGTGGCCAGCAAATCAAAAAGTTTGCCCACCCCTGATCTACTAGCTCCTCAAAACACAGTGCAAGTTAACAGCAGCATCTTCTCGAGCTCTCCTGAGGATTAAAGGTGGTTTGAAAGGGATCAGAAGGTGATCCTTCAGACCATCAGTTAGCACGACTAGCTTATGACTCCATATAATTTAGTGCTCGAGATAACCACCAGCAGAGAATTTGACCTTTGCCACTTACACGGGAAAAAAAAAAAAAAAAAGAGCGGCATCGATAGTGACTGAACTGTCTGTAAATGTCCAGAGGGAAGACATGGCACACTGATATGCACAACAGTGGAGGACACTATCGATCCTGGCGCTGACACCGAGCTTCTCCTCCATTCACACTGCCGTTCAGAATAGCAGCCATTGATTCTTTCTATATCTGAGCCCCGTTTCACTACAAAGCCTCCGAGTGACCGACAAGTTAGGCCGGGAAATACATTGCGCATTGATGGTCAAAATGCACAAAATGTAGACTGAGAAAATTATAATCTTTTTTTTTTCCTCCATCAAAACAGTCTCAGATATTTACGCTACCGTTCAAAAGTTTAGGGTCACTTTGAAATGTCCTTCATTTTTTACAGAAAAGCAGTGTTTCTGTCGATGAAAATAACCTTTAAATAATCAGAAATTACTGTGAAAATCAGAATGTGAATAAAATACACTCTACACATTGTGCTAGTGTGGTGAATAACTATTCTAGTTGTAAATGTCTGTTTTTTGGTGCAATATCTAGAAGTGTATAGAGAACCATTTCTAACTGTCACTGCAGTGTTTTAATGGTTAATGTGTTTGCTAATTGTGCCAGAAGGATAATATATGATTGTAAAACCCTTGTTTAGTAATGTTAGCACTGCTGGAAACTGTTTAGCTGGTTAAAGAAGATATAACTGACTTTTGTTTGAGAAGGTTGAGAATCTGGAGCATTTGTGAGTCAATCAAGCGCTCAAAATATCCAGAAATAGAGAACTTTCACGTGAAACTCGACAGTCTGTCCTTGTTCTCAGAAAATACAGTGTGAATTTGGTCTGGGTGACCCCAAACTTTTGAATAATAGTGTGAGTATACGATTATAAGTATAAAGATTAAAGTACAAGTACAATAAGTGTTTTTATATTTTTTGTAATGGTTAAATTGACATTTTGCCACTAAATGTACAAATTGTCACAAAACATTTGGTAACAGAAGCTGATTTTTCTACATTCAGAGATTTTTTTTTTTTTTTTCATTTTTTTTCAACTTCATTCAGAAGTGCTTTTGTGATTTAAGTGCTATTAATAGCTCGTAAATATTTAAAAAAAAAAAAAAAAAAAAAAAAAAAAAAAACAGTCATTTCTATCAATATATACCAAGTAAATGTTTTCAATTTCACAAGGCCCGAATGACAAATACAGATTTTTACTTCCGAGTACATGAGGTTTCGGTCATTTTATGGCTCTTCACAGAAAGAGACTTTCTTTCTAACAAAAAAAAAAAAAAACACCGATCGATCACACACAGGTTCAGCCTGAACGTGATCAATTCTGGAGCCAAGTGCTTTTTTTTTTTTGGGTTAAACCCCATAAACCGCTTTTGGACATTTGAGACTTTCTGATGATCCTGAAGCGTCGTGCTTTGACAAAAGAGAAACACAGTCTGCTAAAGAGTTTGAAGCGTGTACCTGCTCATCGCTTTATTCTGTCGTGTCCTGAAAGCTTCGTTTGCGTCTATAGAGCGAAGCCATCACCAGCAGAAAGACGAGCCGTTTGCATGCTGACATCCACTCATTGGAGAACGGTTTTCATCTTGATATCAAAAAAGCTATTGAGTGGCGGATTACAAAAGCAGGTTGGGGATGTGTACTGCGCCCAGGAGAACACATGAATTGTACGGCAAGATGAAAGGAAGAGGCTATAAAGATTTTTTTTTTTTAAAAGCATTTCTCCATCGATTTCATTCCTCTGCCGTCCTACCGACACTTTAACACTGTCAAAAGACATTTCCCTATTCTAGTAGGTAAATAAACTTTACTCCGGCTAAATTCACCAGGCCATGCCTTCTTTTTCTACCACTCGTTCCATTTCTGGGTTAAGGGGGAGCCGACCCCGTATGAATGACATATAAGTTCAAGTTCTGAGCATTTGTATGGCACTTTTCACAATTTTAACCGTCTCAAAGCGCACAAAAGAAAAAGAGGAAAGAAAATGTTTCTTTTATACCACAACTTGAAAATACTAACACAACCTGGATTAGAGGCTTTAAAATAAACCACATATCAATCATAAATCACCTACGTTTTACCTATCGTGCACAATCACGGAAGCCTACGACCACGGTGGCATTCCACTGATGTTTAAAAGCCAAGAAGAAGCATCAAACTCAGGCCATCAAGCAAATAACAACCAAGGTCAAAGGTCAAGGAGAAAAACCAGCTTGAATACAACGTCAATAAATAATGAATGTGCATGTAATGCGTCAGATCTAGGTCAGAAGCGCGCGCGCGTGTGTGTGTGTGTGTGTGTGTGTGTGTGTGTGTGTGTGTACGTCTGCATGGTACGTTTGAAGCTTGTCTGGATAGGCGCGACTAATTTTCCAGATTTGGCTCCGCCCCTTCCATGTGTAGGCAACTTCTGGTCCAGTATCTGCTCAGTCATTGGCTCACACAGAGCAGCATTACGTAAGCGGAGTCTGCAGGTGGAGGTGTGTCGGTAAAGTTACACGGCCCAACTCCACTGCGCACCAGTTTAGAAAGAGTCATGAATGAACAGCCTCCTTAGAAGTGGCAGATGTGTGTGTAAAACAGAACAAATGAGCAGTGATTAGGTCATACTCCGTGTCTATTACCACTCATTAGCATTTAAAAGTAAGTGGTGCTGGGGCTATCAAGCCGAGATTTGCCAACTTAGTTACAGCGCCGAGCAAATTCCCCTTTGAAGAAAGCATTCGCTGCATAATCACAGCAGACGGCTTAGTCTCCAGGTCGCGAAACACAGTATCGCTCGCAGTGTTTCACCACACGGAGGAAAGGGGGGAGACACTAATCCGCAAACTCTCTGAAACCGTAAGATCCTCGTTGAAAACTCCGCAACGTTTAATCAAGCAAGAATTCGGGAAATGCGGAGTAGTGACGAGTCGCAGCACACTGACCCCGCAAACCGTTATTTGTCGCGTCGTTCCATTCAAGGCGAGTTAATTATTTAATTGTCTAAGTCTAAGTTTTGCGAATCCCAATGACTTCTTTTCATGAAGGCGAATCAAAGAGGTTTTTCTCAGAGGCGAGCGTTCACTAAAGGCATCTGCCGAGATCTGCTTGGCTTGCATTGTTGCCGCGTCTGTGAGGCTTTAATTTCATTAATGTTACATAAAAGAGAACAGAAGGGTGGATCGTCCCTGGTGAAACATCTTCAGCTCGTGGAGATCTGGCCTCAGAATCCAGCAGATTTCTCCAGAACTAAACACTTGATCCGATGAGGGGATGAGGTGCAGGCCACATCAGTGCTCTCAGCACGTAATACGACACGCTGCGTCGTGCACGGCATTGATTTTAAAATTGTCCGAGTGTGTACACACTTAAATTGTTTACTCTTACTCTTGTTTACTCTGTTTATTGAAAAAGTTTACAAAGATGTTGATTTTTTACTCTCATATTTATATTTCTTTCTTCTAGAGGTACCATTTATATTTTAGCCTATCCTATGTACATTTTCTTATATTTTTATTCTGTGTGATTTTTTACCTGTATTGCACCAAACGGAGTAGTATTCCTCATTTCATTGAAACCAAGTGACGCAATGATAATAAAGGCATTCTACTCTATTCTATTCTATTCTAAATTAAAGAATTAATGAAAGCATAAATAATATTTTTTTGTATTTGTATTTTTATACATTTTCATATTTTATCTTCATATCTTGTTTATTACTTTATTACTTGTTTTAATACTTTTTAGTTTTTTCTTTTGCACATTTTGGAATAGCATATTGTATCTTTATACCTTGTTTTTTTAATCGTATTTCTAATCTATTTCTATCTTTTTATTGTATTCCCCCCTTGCACATTTTGTTGTACCTCCCCCATCCCTGTGTTTAAATCCTGGAACGATCAAAAACACATTTCGCTACATGTTCTACCACGTATGATTTGTATGTGACAAATAAAATTAGAATTTGATGTGCAATTTTAATTCATACAAATCGGTGCAAACTCCCACCTCTAAATCACATCCAACCTGCGTTTAATATGTATGTCGGTCACAAAAGCCTCATCAGCCCCGCAAACACATGAAATATACACAGCAACAGCTCATTATATAACAAGCTGGGATGAACCGAGTGACATCACGACGGGATACACTCGCCGGATGCGTCTTAAACCCTAGTGTGAACCCTATCTAGACAGCACGCGCGAGCTCGCCACAGTGCGCGCCAAAAACGCATACGTCACACACGAACATGCGAAGCGATGCCCAAAACGCAGCCGGGGAGGGGAGCCGTGTAGTTTGGGAACACGGACGAACCCTAATAGTACTACGGTACTGGGTTTTCGTATTTGAAACAAGACCACCGTTGCACTAAAAGGTAGAACGTGTAACTCAGACACGCACTTCCGCGATTCTGTTTTCGAGTTAAAGCCTTTAAAAGCAACAGTGTTGACTCAGCAGAAGTGCGCGAGTAACGGCGTGCTGAAGAGTAACGCACTTTACTCACGGGACTAGTGGTAAAATCACACTCACAACTCGTCGGGAAGGGACGCGGTGGCGCAGTAACTCCAAGCCGGCGAGAGCGCAGCCTAGCCGGGCTCGCGGCGCACCAGTAGCCGCCCCGCTCCCGTGCGCTCCTTTAAAGTAGTTATATAATTGTATAATCGCGATGACAAACAACACGACTTAAGCGCATCGCCCCGGCAATCGCAGACGTGTTGACACGGCAATTAGTGCAAATGTCACTGTAAATATTTACACAGATTTCTACATAAACATCACACGGTGCTGCCGTCGGTTCTCTAGCCGAACACGTCGGCGACGGAAAACTTTGAGCTGGATCGGACTCGACATTGAGCAAGTACATGCGCGGACTTACGCTACGGTGTAACGGGCAGGGACGCGCGAGGCTCCGCCGGTGGAATCGTCTGCCCTCCGCGCGCAGAGTGATATCTGCTGCAGCCGAGCTAATAACTCAATCGCTCCGTACTCACCCCCCCCTCCACTCCCCCTCCCACCTCCCCCAGTGCGCATGCGTGCGTGCGTGCGTGTGAAGGAGACACGAGTGTGTGGAGGCGTGGGTAAAAGTGTGTGTGTGCGTGTGTGTGTGTGTGTGTGTGCGTGTGTGTGTGTGTGTGTGTGTGTGTGTGTGTGTCATTCAAATATCAGTCGGGTTTTTGGCCCGCTGAGTTGAAGTTGAGAAATTGAACACGTATACGTTTTTCTTTCGTTTGCTCATTTCGAATGTGGTATTTATATCAGACAACCATAAAAAATCAGCAATCTTAATGGCCAAGTTGCAAATGACAACACGGAAATGAGTGTGGCCTGACTCCGCCT
This sequence comes from Paedocypris sp. Pulau Singkep, assembly GCA_017309775.1. NCBI lineage: Eukaryota > Metazoa > Chordata > Actinopteri > Cypriniformes > Paedocypris > Paedocypris sp. Pulau Singkep. The sequence continues at coordinate 3,667,737 of MU204349.1, read as the reverse complement.
TTCCCCTTGTTTTTACACGTATTAATACAAAATTATAAATAAATTAATAAAGTAAGAAAGATTTTAAATCTAGAGACCCAAGGCATAATATGATCCGTGGCCACTAGGGGGACCCAACAGGGAACTGCGATTTGTATATGGTAATTAAAAAAAAAAAAAAAAAACTCTGGGTTACTAATATAAACGCAAGAATTGATTTTGCTAATGGGAAAGGCGAGTTTGTAAATTTACTAATATTTAAACATTGATACCCATCAATTGTTTTGGCTGGACAGATCTATCTTTCTCAATCGAGATTCGTCTTAGGGCATCGTTAAAAATTAATAATAAGTGCATGTATTCATATATAAGCGACATTGAATAAAGAGGGCTAGTTAATTACTGTGATGCGATACAGTATTGAATGGATTACTGACTACGATACTCTATTAAAAATATAAAAACATATTTAAAAAATAAACAACTCTAGACTCAACAGAATTATTGTAAAATGTAAGGTGTTACCTAATGGCATTTATAGTGTTTTAACTCATATTTGATCAGATTATTCGGTATTAGCCTGTTGTATTGATCGGCGTGATGATTGGGGATTGCTTGAATTAGAAAGCGCCCCTAGTGGACAATTAGTTTACTAAAGCTTTCAGACAAAACAGCATTGTGTGTTACGTTGCGCAACATAGCTTGAAAAGCACAGTATATTGTTTTTTATTTGTATATTCATAATATACGTACGTTGCGATATATTAGTTGTATAGCGTTCACAAACAATCGACCGGGGAGATTTAGAAAGTTATAGTTGGGTAAATCCAAATCAGCCCTTTAATTTGTCTAGAAATGCTACCACTATTGAAACCTCGTTAAGTTATGAATGGAATTAGACTAAATGTTTAACACAGGGACCAGTCTGAATACACATGTGGTCAGTGTTGTGGAAGGGACTTTTCTGAAAAGTTTGTTCCTCCGTTTCTATAGAGATTGTAAATTCCGCCATATTGTCCTCTATCCTGCTCCATAGAACACTTCACTCTACACACACACACACAGACACACACACGCACACAAACACACATGTTAAGCTTTGTTTATAATTCACGTATATACTTAATTAGTAAACATTACTTAATGTACTTAATATTAATCATAATATATACGTTTATATATTTTTTTATTCTATTTTGTGTATTCTCTTTTTTTTTCTTCTTGTTTGTATGTGATTATTGATATGGACCATTTATGAGTCTGAAATAAAAAAAAAATAAAATAAATGTACTACATACATAAAAGTGGTCTGTATAAATGACCTGTCTTTATATAAATGGTTTTATTTTATAAAAATAGAAATGTATATGAATAAAAAGGGGATTATGTGAGGCGAGATTGATACACTACACCACAAATCACAATGCATTCACTGTATACATAAAGAATTCATGTTAAATCGTTACGCCATGGACGCTTATAGATTAGTGTATCCCTATATTTCACACACGTGTGAGTTTGTGGCCTATTGATCCTGTGAACGGGCGTGTTGCTTTTCCCAGAGGGCCTGGTGCGGGTACACAGGCCACGCCCACCCAAATCCACGTGCTAGAGCAGATGTGTCAAACTCATTTTCACCAAGGGCCACATCAGCATAATGTCTGTCCTCAAAGGGCCGGATGAAACTTACAAATGTAACTAATTGTAATGTAAAATAAAGGCAACTAATCATTAACGTTAAATATAATATTTAACCCATTTATTATTTGAACTAATAAGTGACAATTGCAGTTGCGTAAAAAATCTGTGTTTGCTTGTTGTTCTAACATAAATTTTCAGCTTATGAAATATAACTACATTAATGAAAGATCAAACTGTCGTGAAGAAAGTGAAGAAAGAAAAATAAAAAAACTGCTGCTATCGTAGTCCAAAGGCATTGTGGGAAATGTAGTTTTTGGTCAACACACGCTCCTAATTTTTTTTTTGTTTTTTACTCACATTTTTTAATCTCTCTTGGGCCAAGTAAAATGACATGGCCACATCTGGCCCCCGGGCTTTGAGTTTGACACATGTCTGCTACAGTGTTAATTTTGACAAAAAAATTGTATTTAGTTTTAGTCATAGTCTTTTGACTAAAACTCTGTTTAGTTTTAGCCCCAACTTAGTCATCTTATTTTTTTTTTGTTTTAGTCTAATTTTAGTCGACTAAATATCACAGCATTTTTAGTTATAAAAGTTATAACTAAAGACTAAACTATAGTATAGATTTAGTCAATGAAAATATAAGTGCTATATATTCTAAATGTTTACTAAAGACTAAGAAATCTGAATACGTAGTTAACTATGAACATATAAAATGTATACAAAGATATTATTTGGAAAAAAAATATTTTTCTTAAAAGAACTTTTCTTTCAATCCAATGTATTCTCATAAATGAAACCTCAACAAAGAGAAAAAAAATACAGTAAAATAAAATGAGTTACAATTGCATTGTTAATTGCAATTGCATGTTATAAGTGACAAATGGTTGCACGGTGAAAAAGATAAGCTTCTCTTCAGGTGTGTTGTATTTCTGCCCGTGATTGATGCTTCACACGCTGCGTACAGATAATTTTTCTAAGGTTTCTAAGGTAAAAAAAAAAAAAAAAAAAAAACCTGGCAGGAAAGCAGAGGAGCATTATTCAGTGTGAAAACAAGACTTTTCCGTGTGTTTGAATGCCATGCGGCTGAGTCGTCTGTACCCATGTTCACACCACACCCAGCACTGTCTGTCTATCACAACTCCCCTCCTTCCTCTGGCATGTCAGATGTTCATCTGTACATCAGCCACACACTTAATGCCAGTCATCTCTGCCTGCAAGCGCAGTCACGCTAGTCCATTTGTATTCTCTGTGATGGAAGGACGTGTTTATTCACATACCGTGTTGTGTGTCTGCATGGCTTTCGGTTGTGTGTGGAATGACTGAATGCTCCTCTGCCTCCTATAGGGTTTTCTCTTTAATTCTGTAATGCAGTGACACACTTTTGTCAGTCAATTTGGCACTATTGTATTTTGGAATTGCACATTATATATATTTTTTTTTATCTTGGCACAACTACACCACTGTTTTTGCACCGTTGTATTTTTGCACAACCTATTTATAGTTGTTTCTCCCCCCCCCCCTCTCTTTGCATTTTTGCCTTCACTGTTGTCTTTTAAATTATCCTTATTTGTTTCTGTTAAAAACTCTTTGCTGCTGCTGTACACAAAAACTTCCCCCAGTGGGATTAATAAAGTCTTATATTATATTATCTTATCTTATCTTAACGTATCTTATCGTAGGAAACAGATTTAAACGTGGATTTTATTAGGACTTGCGCCCTCTACTGGTCACGGAAAGAACAATCGGGCAGGTTTTCAACAGTAACGCGGTAAATTAAGAGGCTAGTTTGTGTATTACAATTTGTTTGGATTGTTTACAGTGCAGGGTATAAAGCTATCCGACGTAACGCAATTCACATTTTTGAACTGTGCATGATTCCTAGTTGTTCAGTGTTTTGATGTGAGTTGATGGTCCTCAAAAATAATGAATGTTTCTCTAAATCAATTGCATCACAGCATTTTTCATTAATCTGCATGTGTCTGCACTTGTATCTCCAGACTGTTCTTCACATTCTATAAAGTGTTTTCTGATTTAATGCATCTGTGTGGGTGTTAACACATTCTTCAAGGGTTTTTTCTTTTTTGCATTCAATTGAACTTGAGTCAAATGTGGCGAAGCAATAATTTTAAGAAATCTATTATGTAAATTAAAACTGCTGTTGATTTACAGACGGTTTTCAAAACAGTTTTCCATTACTTTTTTTTTTTACTTTTTTTTGCAATGCATTGTGGGCATTTAAAACACACGGCCAAAAAAGGCATACTACTGTAAAAGAAAAGCATTTTGCAGTAAAGTGAGTGAATATTGAAACTTGCGATCATATTGAATCTGTAAATGAGAAAAAACAGAAATATACTGCATTTCACTAATACAGTAATAAACTGTAACACAATTTAAGGATGATCACTGTAAAACAACAGTAATTTGTTACTGTAAATGGGAAAAAACTGAAATGTACTGCATTTCACTAATACAGTACTAAGCTGTAACACAATTTTACTTACTGTAAAACAAACAGTATGATGTCACTGGAAAATACAAAGCAAACAGAAATATACAGTTTTTCACTAATACAGTAATAAACTGGAATATAATGAGTAGTATGTCAAATTTTACAGTAATATTGCCAGCACTTTACTGCAGTTTGCAGTAATTTCTTACACTTTATGTGTAATGTTTTGTGACCCACACAGCAGCGTGTTCTATAGGCGCAGATTGTTTGTTGTTAGTTGCACTTTAACTAAATGTGAACTGGTTCCTTGCAGCCATAGACTGGGATCGCGACTATAACTTATCCTGACAGGACTGACGCTCAACAATCCTTGCGTCTTGCGTTGTGACTGGTGCGGCGGGTCAAACAGACACGCACAGACGGAGACTGGAATGCTCGGGCAGATTTCTATCTAATGAGTGTGTAGCGTAAACCTCAGCGTGTTTCACATTAGCATTTCACATCCCCGTCATTCCCCACATTCCACACCACGCTTACGCTAAACCTCGCTTCAGACCAGCCTGTGAGTAAACGAGGAGTAACGTTCACAATTCAGCAGAGTAAAGCGTACCAGACAACCATACTTGAGTAAAAGTATGGGGACGTGCTGTATAAGTTACTCCATTACAAGTAAAAAGTCACCACTATACAAAAAGACTTGAGTCAAAGTAGCAAAGTATCACATTTCAAAACAACTTGAGTATTTTACTCCTACTGAATTTAGGCTAAAAGAAAAGTGAAAAGAACTCTATTCATGAGGTTTTATTTTCTAATAAAGTATAATAAAATATTAAATAGAATAGAATGCCTTTATTGTCATTGCGACACAGGGTTACAACGAAATTAGGAACAACGAAATTAGGATATTTTATAAATATAAAATATATAATAAAATAATGTCTAACTTTTCCATGTTTCAAAAATGATGAAACAAAATAGATAAAGAACAAAAATAAAAATAATATATATATAAAAAATAAAATTCCAAGCTGACTTTGATGTGATTTTACTGAAGTTGTTTAAGTCATTGCCTACAATAGACATCACGTTTATTCATGATGCACCAAAAAGATCAAGCTAAAATATAGTGACCTCACAGTGTTTTTTTGCCACGTTAGGCTTGGTAACATTACAATACCACTTTAAAATCAGGGAAGATTGACTTAACATTAAATTCACATACATTCACGCCTCTAATTCACGTTCATGTGGTTTCTAATTCACGATCAGCTTCCAATATCTTCAGTAGACTATAGATTGCAAAATCGCCTCGTTCGCACAAGAAAATAATTTGCGATAAAAATAAATCATGGTTTGTCGCTCACAATCAAAATGAGTAACAGTGTCAATTCAAATGTAGTGGAATGTTATGTACAGAAATGCAGTGGAGTAGAGAGTAAAAGTTACTCAGATACTCAGTACAAGTACGAAGCAGCCAAAAACATACGTTTCGTACAGTAACGAGGTACATTTACTCAAGTACTTTACACCTCTGCGTTTCAGACAGGCGAGGCTAAACTTCCCACCGCGGCTGATTTGATCAGCTTGTTTGACACAGACCGATTAGCACTAATCTCGGTGCCTAATGTGATCTTTGGAAAGTTCAGCTTTAATTAGAGGATTGAGAATCCATCCGAAGATGCTGAGTCAGGGGAAAAAAATCTCACCCCTCTTTGTCAAAGAGGCAGATAGAGTGAGCAAACGACAACATTTGAATAATGCAGGACCCGGGAGATCAAACACACTTCCATATTCAACTGCGAGTTGAGAATAGGAGATAAATGGTGAAAGCATCCGAACCTAAAACAAAAACGTTCCTTGTGTTTCTCTTAATAGATTTAGAAAGAGAAAACTGGTCTAGATGGGTTTATCAGGTGATTAACATCTTCCAAGCAAATAATGTATATGGAATTACAGTATGAAGGTATGGAACTGTATATCATGCATTTTTATTATATTTTTATATTTTACCTCCTTTTTTTATTATAGTATGCACCCCCCCCATGTTTGAATGCTGGACGGTTGAAAAATACATTTCACTTCATGTTGTACCATGTGTAATGTGAATGTTACAAATAAACATTTTAATTTGATCTGAATTTGATTTACTGAATTGCTTAGATGTGTAGTTTATGATCATGGCTTGAATATGATTATTGGCTAAATTATTTGTAATCAGACTATAACATCACATTTTTAAAACTATTTAAATGTTCTTTTATCTTTTGTAAGAGAGATAAACATTATATCTCATGCATTATAGATATAATGTGATTATTGTATATGTAGATTTATCATATTAGTATAATCAGTTTAATCACATTTCTCACTTTAGAAAAAGATGATCGAGTTTATATCTGGTATGTGGAATTAATCGTATTACTTTTTATTTTGTACTGAATTAACTGTGATGTGTAAAGTAATCGGATATGAAGTTATGACATTCACAATATATTTTTTTTAATTTGGCTAATAGTTTTTTTTTGTTAGTTAGAGATTTACCACTTTACGTTAAGTATAAACATACTGTAATGTGATTATTACATATACTGTATTTGTCAGATTATTGCAGATTATCACAATAAATAAATTATAAATGGTGTTTTGAATCAGTCAAATTTCCTCTGGCTTTATTCAACATACAGATGTTGTTTTTCCTGTACTGTACGTATGTAAAGGATTTGGAAAAATCTAGTAATCGTCGCTAAATCGAGCAAATCTAGTGTAGGGTTTTTTTCTTAGAAGTTCTCATTGTGTTCCGTAAGCCCATAATTAACATTACGCAATGGGATAATAAGTCTTAGCGAGCTCCGTCATGAATGGAACTAAAACCCAATGGCTTTTTCATGAAAGAACAATTTAATGGTGTAATAATAATAATAATAATTAAAGAATAGTACTACGGTGTAGTACATGTATAGTATAGTTGATGGCTACTCAAGTAGTCTTTTTTCGAGGAGCATGTTCTTCTCATTTCATCTCCCTTCTGGAGACACACTATATGTTGTTGGGAGTGTGTGTGTGTGTGTGTGTGCTTACACGTGTCCCCTCCTGTGATTGGCTGGCCCCCTGCAGGGTGTGTCCTCCTGCTCCTTGGCTCCTCCTCCACAAACCAGGAATTTTTTTTTTATCAATTTTTCATCGGGCAAATAAAAGGATGAAAAAGGCGGTGGAAAGCTGAGAAAGTGAGAGGTTAAACATACTGTATGGGGGAGGCGGGGCTAAGAGACATTAACTTGCCTTCACTCCTCTCTAACGCACACGGGGAGTGTGTAGAGAGCGTCCTGTGAAAGGAGGGTCAGTGCAGGGCTGTCTGAATTATGGATGAGAGAAACAGCGTCCGATAGTGAACAAAATGGGAATCATCTTTCGCTGTGGCAGCTGTAAATGGCAGGCGACCGGAGACGGACCAGAGTCTTCAGGATCTTCCGGCTGATTGGACGCGGTGTGTTGAGAAAATATTAGGCAGATATGAATAAAAAGTTAAAAAATACAGTCTTACGCAATCTATCTATCTGTCTGTCTGTCTGATTGTCTGTCTTTACGTCTGTCTATCTATCCGTCTATCCATTTGTCTATCTGTCTATCTATCTATCTATCTATCTATCTATTTGTCTTTCTTTCAATCTGTCTGTCTTTCCGTCTATCCGTCTGTCCATCTGTCTATTTGTCTGTCTGTCTATCTGTCTATCTGTCTATCTATCTATCTATCTATCTATCTATCTATCTATCTATCTATCTATCTATCTATCTATCTATCTATCTATCTGTCTGTCTGTCTGTCTATCTATCTATCTATCTATCTATCTATCTATCTATCTATCTGTCTGTCTATCTATCTATCTATCTATCTATCTATCTATCTATCTATCATCTATCTATCTATCTATCTAGATATCTGTCTTTCAAACATTGTCTTTCTGTCTAGTTGTCCATCCATCCATCCATAAAAGTATGTTTTGGGATTTGAATATGTTGAAACTCTATATACAATAATGATCTTCTTTAATAAATTAAATGTTTTGCTGCTAATTGCTAATGGTACAAATATTCCATCATTCTCAACTCAAAGCGATCACACACACACACACACACACACACACACACACCTCATCATGAATTCCAGATCTTCTTTTTCATGTTCGTGGAGGCCTGATTCGTACAAGACGGCACAGATCAGTCGAGAGATGACATTCATTTGACACTGTTGTGATACAAAAGCGAGAAGCTGTTGAGTCTGTGTCAGCATCACATGTTTTCTCTAGAATCTCTCATTCCTATCGCTGAGAGGAACCTGATGACCTCCATCCATCCTTTGATGTGAGCAGCGCTGGAGTGTGTGTGAGTGTGTGCGCGGAAATCAGATCAACAAGCGGAGTTATTTACTACCGCTTGAGAATAAACACGTCAGACAGTAACAAACCAGCACGTACAAAATAAATGTATATATAAAAAGAACTTTGTGCCTGGAAAACCGCCTAGTTTTAAATGTGTGTGTGCTTCCCACTCTGTGATTGGTTGGAAATCCAGACTGAGGGTGTGTCCTTCCTCCAAGGCTCAAAGTATAATAAATAATAAGTAAATAAGATAATATCAAATGTTAAATGTCTTACACTATCTATATATCTTTCTATCTATCTATCTATCCATCCATCCATCCATCCATCCATCCATCCATCCATCTATCTATCTATTTTCAGCCTAATTAGAAGAAGAATTAGAAGAAAATCGCCAACAATTTTGAATGTGTGTGTGTATTTGTGTCCCGCTCTGTGATTGGTTGGACATCCACAGAGGGTGTGTCCTACCTCCAGGCTCAAAGATGCTGGGATTGGCTCCAGCTCCCCGATACCCAGAGAAAAATAACGAAAAAAAAAGTTCAGAAAACAAACTGAGAGACTTAGTGACTGAACAGGACTTTTGAACTTTCTCGTCTTTCTGCAAGTTGTAAGAAGTGATTCGTCCTGTAGTTTGTAGGTCAAGGGCTCCCCCTATGGCAGACCGCCATCTTTAGCCCAGTCTCATAATCCAGCTCCATAAATCACGACTGTGCCCTGTAGCAGCTTCAGCCTGACACACGCTTGACACACACGCTTTACTCATGAGGTAAGGAGAAACCTGTGTGCTGTTACCCGTCTTTCTGCCTCTGCGTCCACGGTGGAGTGGACAGACGAGTACAGATGTTTGCACGCCTGCATTTCTGATGCTTGTTGGTAAACACACAAAAACAGATTGAGAAGGTCTGCTGGGTTATTTACAAAATCAATGTTGTTTTTCACTGTGAAAATAACTAGTGTGTGATCATTATCCCCCTCCACTTATTACCAAAGTTCATTTTTCACTTTTCTGCTCTTTTATTAAACACTGGAAGAGTATGTGATATCTGATGTATTGATTATGTTGATATAACGTCTGAAATTATGATTAAATCTATATAAATACCATGGGCTATTCAGTATTCTGCGTTTTATAGATTGAATACAATGGTGGTGCACAAAAACAGCACTAGATATCAATTTGAAAGAGTCTTTTTCTCACAAAATCTCCTGGCCATTTTGCACCTGTTGCTCTCTTTTCTCCATCAGTGACCTTGATATGTAATATGCCTGGTCAGCTACTCTTTCCGTTTTTGTACGGTACAAATACTGTATTCTATTCAGTTTTTAAATAATGACCATTCAGCTGTCACCATACAATATCTATCTATCTATCTATCTATCTATCTATCTATCTATCTATCTATCTATCTATCTATCTATCTATCTATCTATCTATCTATCTATCTATCTATCTATCTATCTATCTATCTATCCATCTATCTATCCATCCATCCATCCATCCATCCATCCATCCATCCATCCATCCATATACCCTACATCCATCCATCCATCCATCCGTCTGTCTTCCAACAACCTTCATATCTATTTATCCATTTATCTATCTATCCAATAATCCATCCATCTATCTTTCTGTCTATACCGTCTCTCTGTTTGTCTTCCAACAACCTATATCAATCCATCCATCCATCTACACTACATCCATCCATCCATCTATCTGTCTATCTGTTTGCCTACTGTCTCTCTGTCTGTTTGTCTTCCAGAAACCTACATAACTATCCATCCATCCATCTGTCTATTTGTCTACTGTCTCTCTGTCTGTTTGTCTTCCAACAACCTACATATCTATTCATCCATTTATCTATTCATCCATCCATCCATCCATCCATCGACCCATCTATACGTACAAACACATGCATCCATCCCTACAGTATATACAACGTAAATCTAAACTATCAATCTGCATCTGTTCATCTCCATATTCATTCACTTGTGGTGGAAAAAAAGCACTTCATTGATTTCTGGGCCACGCGGAGGCGACCCCAGTACAGAATACTGACTACTCTAACTCTACACACCCATTCCCATTTAGAACACAGCGATATCATAGTAACGTGTGAGTAATAATGCTGTAGTAATGGTTTGTCTGAATGGCTCCTGTGGAAGGTGTCTTTAATCGCAGCGTGGCGAGAGAAATCTGTGATGTGAGCAGAGCTATTATTGGTGAGCGCGTCCACCATAAAGCTGCAGTTTCTCTGGTTACAGCTGGAAGCCGTGAGTCACCGTCTCACATACTCACACCAGCATCCTTCAAATGACTTCTGCAGCACACACACACACACACACACACACACACACACACACAGATGGCCGGCCTGCACTGTAAAAAGTGTCTCGTTGGATCAAAGTAAAAAAAATGGCGTCCACTCATTCCACCTAATTCGTTTACTTTGGTTCAACTTGTAATTTTTGCTTTGAAAGGAATTAACTATCCACTACTTAGTCAATGCAAAAACACATCTTTGAATCTAATTAACTTTTTAAGTTTATTGAATTCTCAAATGAAACGTTTTCTTGATTGTAAGGGTTGAAAAACACACCACCACCATAATATATGCGTCAATTTGCATCTTCATTGTGCTTCATGGCTTGTGTACTAATGGGTTGATTTGAAATAATAATAATGTGTGTAAGAGTATCTAACATTATATCATAAAATCTGAACAGAACCCATGTGTCTTGATCACGGAGGTGTAATAACAACTTATTCAAATAATTTTCCTCATAAAAAGACTTCAATGAACATAAAATCTGCCCAATTGGTCCATTTAACAGACAGACAGCAACAGCTCCTCCCATTATGGGAATTGTAAACAGGTGAAAATGCAGCCCAGTCTCTACTCACATAGAGACACTTAATAAGTTGTTTACATAATTACCTTATTAACATCTATTGTTTCCTTTTGAGACAAATCGTTTCAATTGCTCCTTCTTACAACTCAACAAGATCATGTAAACGTGTTTATGATTTATTTCAAAGTTTAAAAGAGTTTCAAAAAAATGCGTACAGCACATGCAAGCTTCTCATTGGCCAATCTAAGAAACAAGGTCGTCTCTTCTCATCACCATCTGGCTCCAAAGCACATTTTTACTGTGCTTCAAAGAAATGTATTTGCTTTACACTAAAAGGACGAAGCACAGATTTTACATTAAACTGATGGTTAGACAGAAAATCAAACGCTTTATGAGTTAGACCTGGTATAAAAACGCATTCAAAGTAACGACACACCTTTGGCACTTACAGTGTGGGTCGGGCTGTATTATGTGTGTGATCTCTCGCTCTATTTTTATCCGCACAGGGCCATGGTTAAATGCACGCTGTCCGTCAGCAGGTTTCACAGATTAGGCTGTTTTTCTACCATCTGTGGCCGTGTCGTGTTTCACGTACAGTATCATCTTTTACTGCACAGCTCCAGGGACAGGAACACAAGGTCGCGTGGCCAGCCAGAAGGTCGTAAAGGTTTTCCGACACTAAACTTATGGCTGTAATTGATGGAGTCGGGATGTATGCGGATGTGATGCAGAAAGGACGGCAGGTATATGAGGATGAGACTGTTAAGGATTTTTTGTCGTTACTGATTGTTGTTTTGTGGACACTGTTGCAGTGATTTAAAGTCATGTTAAAGTCAAATTAATATTGTGTAAATGTGTATTTATTTATTGCAATTTTTACCAAGCTAAAAAGTTTATATATAGATATAATAGAGTAGAAAAGAGTAAAGTGGAGTAGAGTACAGAAGAATAGAATAGAATAGAATAGAATAGAATAGAATAGAATAGAATAGAATAGAACAGAATAAAATGCCAATACAATGAAATTAGTATTGCTACTCGGTTTAGTGCAAAAACAAAGATGAGATCATGGTAAAATATACACACTGAATAACCAATATAAATAACTACAATATATAACAATATGGTCCAGAATATAGAAAGCAAGAAATGGTTTAAATACACATAAGATTCAATAAAAAATAATTAAATATTAATTCAAAATATTAAATAAAAATTAAATAACACAAGATACAAGAACACATGAAAAAAATCAAATTGACAAAATATACATATTGGAAAGCTGTTCTATTCTATACTCTCTCTCTCTCTCTCTCTCTCTCTCTCTCTCTCTTTTTAAAAATCATTTAAAAAAGGATGACTGAGAATATTGAAACTTATCTTAATAAGTAGAATTATTTAGTTACATAAACTTACTTGTAAGTACTGATATATACGTGTATATATATTAAATGTAAATTAAAGTATGTAATAAAATAATACTTATATACATTGTATACAGCGGTTTCTGTATGTGTAATTATAAAAGTGGGTGTATGTGAGTTATTTTTAAACATTACACTGTGCATTTAAATCATCTAATTTCTATGGTCTGCTTTCCTGCATTCTTTAATATCCTTTGATTATAATTTCCTTTTGATCCCTAGAATCCTTTGATCAAGTTCAGTATATTGAAATATTCAGACATCCACTACTTTCAATCACGGGTGACTACTACCATAAAATATGTCACAGCACCAGTGTAAACACACACACACACACACACACACACACACACACACACACACACACACTCTCTCTCTCCACCTCCAACCCTATTAGTAGTGACGAAGACGATGGACAGTGCAAAACCTCTTCAGCACCGTCTTCATAATCCAAATTGGTATTTTTAGGCATTCAAACAGCAAACTCCATCTTTGACTTCACACATCTGTCCTGCGTGTGTGTGTGTGTGTGTGTGTGTGTGTGTGTGTGTGTGTGTGTGTGTGTGTGTGTGTGTGTGTGAGCTGTGTGTAGCTCTGAGATTCCCAGGGTTACCAAGGCTTCACAGACGCTGTTTGTGCTTGTGACTCACCAGCGCTTGTGTTTTTCCCACACAGGAGCTTGTGTTTGTGCTAGTAGAAGTTGGGCCGGAGCCCGTACGATTATAGGGAGTGAAGGAGAGGCCAGCCAAGCTACTGAGAGAGAGAGAGAGAGGGAGAGAGAGAGAGAGAGGGAGAGAGAGAGAGAGAGAGAGGGAGAGAGAGAGAGAGAGAGAGAGAGAGAGGGGGGGGAGGCTCTAATGGCCGGAGAAACATCATTATACCAGTAACACGATACAAGCTTCCACACACTCAGACACCTAGAAAGTCAGCTTCAGATACGCTCGGACAAAGACGTCCCCAAAACACACCACCATCACTGATGGAGCAAAACACCATCCTCGTGTAAAGCTCCGCACACACAACCAGATTTTTGTTTTCATTTTTTTTCTGGCTAAATATATAAATATGTTTTTTTTATGGTTAAATTACGTTCATTTTTTTCTTTAAAATACTTTTGTGTCTATTGTGTTGAACAAACCTAACTTGTGACTCGTATTTCTTCAGTGTTCGAGAAAGGTCGAGACTACACCTCCCATCATGCTTTGCTGCTCTCTGGTTCCCATGAGCCTTTGCGCTGAAAGAGCATAGTGTAAAGCTGACTGAGCTTGGTTTTTGTTAGACATAGATATATTGAAATATGAAATATGAAAGACATGAAATATTACAACAGTCACATTTTTCTCCTTGTACCAGACAGAGCGTTTTGATTGTGTTTGACTCTGGTGTTCTTCTTTTTGAACAGTTTTCTGTTTGCTCTGAAGCTTTTGCAGCTGCTGGTCTTGTTTTCTAGTGCTAGCTGTTAGCCTTTAGCACGGCGATCTACCGGATGCAATATGGTCTGTCTGTTCAAATATTCATGATTTGTTTTTTTTTTCTTACTCCTTCCACTGTTATTTTTTCCCTGTTAAGTGTCGCAACATTTCTAATGTCTCTTTATTTCTGCCTCCTGAACCATTATTTAAAGAAATTAGCACTAATATTTACATTTATGCGCTTTCATTTGAAATAGCTTATTATAAGCGCCCGGTAAGCCACTAAAATTGGAAAAAAAAAAATTGTGCTTATATTTGCCTAAAAACGGTACTCACATTTACTCAAGTAGAAGTAGATAAACTAGAGTTAAATGATTCTTCTATGGAAGTAAAAGTATCAGCTCAATCTACTCAAGTAAACTATGTGAAATAAATGTTGCAAGAAAAAATGCCATAGGAGTATATTATTTCATTAAAATGTTATGTGTAGTGTAATGTGTAAAATAATCAATAAATCAAAAAAAATCAATGAATTTGTATTGCGATGCGCAGCTTCGAACCAATAGGGTTTCGGAATGATACAGTACTGTACGTGTTTATACATCATTCAATCACAATCAAGTTCATGTAATGCGGCAAGTTTTCCAAATATAAGGAGTAGAAAGTACAGATAAGTGCATAAAAAGTAAGAAGTAGAAGTCAAAAGTATAGGGTAGGATAACTACAAGTATTTTTAAAGCCAAAATTCTACTTAAGTAACAAAGTATTATATTATTACTTGACACCTCTGCTCGTAGCAACACGCACGCAAACGCAATAAGCGCGGGTGTTGATAGTACGACCCATAGATGATATACTGTAGTTGAGTCTGAAGTATAGCTGTGTCATCAAGAATCCCGTGCTTTACTTTTTTGCCCCGTGGCGGCTTCTCCAAACCTTTTTCCCCAAGTGCTTTTCCTATGAGACTTTCCAGCATGTATTGAGGCAGCACATTCCACATCGGGATTTTTTTTTCCTTCCCGGGGACTCTGATTGGTGCAAGAGGCTCTGACACAACCGACCAATGGGGTGGCTTGAAGAGTGTAGGTAGTAAATCAATAGTGTCTGGGGAGAAAACACACGCTTGGGCGTCTATTCAGCCCTCGCAAACTTTCTGTCGCCGTGTGGGTTATTCAATACCAGACGTTTTTTTTCTTTCCCCTCTCCTCTGTTTTGTCTACCATGCTGTTCTTTTGTCTGTTTTATTCTAATCCTAGACACATTCGCTCAGACTCTCACACAGGCTGGGAAAACATCGGTGGAAGAATGGAAGAAACGCGGCGGCCGGGCCAACTTCAGCGGGCACCTTGTTGCTTTTGCCCTCCGGGTTCGACAGCTGAGACTCCGTTTGGGCAGAAGCTCAGATATTTAGACAACTGTACGACTTGACATATTCAAATATTTATATAGTGTATGTCATAAAGCTACCAAGGAGTTGGAATAAGAACTGAACTTGCGAAGGTTTTCATAGGCAATTCACAGCTGCTTCATAATAAATCACTTGAAGTCATGAATACTACTTTTAGTTCTTATAATAAATGCTAATCAAATTTTAACTATAGTGAAATTGTTAAAATACAGCAATCGAACTACATTGCAGTCGTTTTGTATACATTTTCTATTGTTTTAATTTTAGACACACACACACACACACACACACACACACACACACACACACACACACACACACACACACACACAACATTAATGTGGGTTTGATTCACATGGAACAAAATTAAGGTTAGTCAAAATTTAAGCTTCAAAGTGTTCAAAGTTTTAGCAAGCATTTTTCAATAAAAGTATCTGCAACATTCTTATTTGAATCAAGTAATATTATTACTTATTTTTAATAATATAGTTTAATAAATAGATATAATAATAAATGGTTTTTATGAATGATGATGAAAAAAAATGATTAAAGTTAGACTAAATAAAATATAGTCAATAAAGTGTAATAAATATTATTAATTATTAAACACATTACTGTAATACTGTACAGACCAATATCCTGACACATTGTGTGGGTCTGAAGAGCATCACCTAGTGGTGGTTTGATGTAACACTCAAAATATTGCTTAAAAAAAACAAAAACAAAAGTGTGTTCTCGGGTCATGACCTTAAAGGACAGAGTGGTTACTCCGTTGCGCTTTACCTTGAGTAGCTCGACTTTCTGGCAGAACATTGAGACGTAACCAAACAGTAGCTGCACGTGCCACGAGCAGATGATATACGCTCCCAATGTACCTGTCAAGTGAGATGACCTTAGTTAGCAACACAGCCAGTGCGCGAAGGCAACCTCGGAGCTATAAATCTACTCCTCGTTTACCATCTGTTCCGTACCACTTGATTAACGTTGTGAGCGCCGCATGATAGCGTCACCTGTTTAGAGAAGAAGAAAAAAAAACACCCCGTGCGTGAAAATATTCCCAAAGCGTGTGATGCTTCCGAGCAAGTTCCTATAGAATCGGAATCGCAGGCCGTTAGGAAACTGAGGTGTTGAATAAGTGTCTTATATAACGCCGGCGTGAATCTTAATGGATTCCTGCAGGGAATTCTCTCACCCACCCATCCCGCGTTTAAACATCAGACGGAATATCCAATCACTCTCGTCTTTGCTTTTCCTGCTCTGCTTTTCTTAGCGTTCGACTCGCTCGAGACACAATTGCATTTGAGCTTTTCTTTGCACACTGAACCATGACACCATGATTGTACACATCACCTCCGCTCCGGAAACTTCTGCCACGCGTGGTGAAGCTCAAATGTGCAAATGTCTTTATTAAGCCGCTAATTCTCATTCAAGTGATTTAGCTGATAAATTGCAAAAAAAAAAAAAAAAAAAGCATTCAGTACCTTCAGCATCCTGCAGATGGCGATATCACTTTGTCCGCATAAGAAATTAACCGCGGTAGAAAAAGATGATGACTTGCACATTAACATTGTAACGAGCAACAGTAAGTGTCCATTCAAATGTAGTGGAGTACAGAGTACAGATACTCCATCACAAATGTACTTAAGTAGAGTGTAAAAGTTAATAGTTTTGACACTCAGTACAAGTATAGACAGTGTTGGGTACGTTATAAAAAAAGATACTTTTAAAAAGTAATTAATTACTAATTACTAGTTACTTTACAATTTTGTTTTTTAAATATTTTTCTAATCAGTGAGTCTGAAAAGGAACTTAGTCAAAAACTAAAAGCCCTATAAACCTTTTAATAATAAATAGTTTAAAAACTAAAATAGTTGAGCCTTTTAGCTTTCTGAGTTATTAGTAGGGGAAAAATATTCTAAATATTCTAAAACAAATGCATCGATGAGACAGAGATTCTACAGGACGCAGCTAGTCTTCCACAACATTTCCTGCAATGTTTTTAAGCTTCAGATTTTCAAACACTTCTGTGCTGTCGAAGTCAAATCAAGTTTTGCAGCTTATGAGAAGTTGCCACGGTGTTTGTCTGCTGGAACATAATAAGCTGAACATTATAAACTGTAAATAAATGACCTAAAATGAACTGTATTTAGTTACACTACTTTTTCAGTTGAAAAGTATTTTAATTACAGTCACATGTTAGTTAGCAACACGTACTGTGACACACAACACTGAAAGTAGCTTACACCATAACTTATAAGAAAAAGAGAACCTCTGAACCCACAACATATCAAATATTGAGGCAAACAGGCTGCAGCAGCAGAAGACCACACCGGGCGCCGCTCCGGACAGAAAAAATTCGCACAGGCTCACCAAAATTGCACAGTATTGATTTCTGCTGCAACATTTGAACGTAGGAGGAGAATTTTCCACCGACAACATGAAAGCGTGTATCACTCCTGCCTTGTAGCAACGACTCAGCTGACAAATCTGCAGCATGATTGTACGTGACGTGACATGACGGATGACAGGCGTAACCATGACTGGTCTGAAACATTAAACTGGGTCACTGCTCGGGCTTTTTTTCAGCTCTATCATCATTCGGCAGCAGATCTTTCATGCTCAGTATGTCCAAAGTCACTCCAAATCTCCTTTGGTCCCGCTGAAGGAATCCAGATTAGACGCCATCAAATCTGCCTTTCAGACCTAGAAAGCCACTGCGAGGATCTGCGAGATGTAATTCATGTCTTTGGCTCCATTTGTGATTTGAGCTCTGAGTGATAAAAATGGCAGAGAGCTGGTGATTATGAATGCATAAGGATTAATGGAGGCTATTTAAGGACTCTGGAGCCAGAGCTGAAAAGACAAGGGCTCGTTTTTCCTTTCTGACAGGAAGTGGAAGAGCTCTCAGATCCGCTTTAGTAGGACTTTGCTGGGTTTCTAGATGAAAGGGAACAGTACAAACACGTGTTTTAATACAAAGATTACATAAACTATACAGGAATGCAAAAATCTAGTCACAAAGCATCTTTCCCACCGCGGTTCATTTCCTGGGGGGATGAGGGGATGTCGCCATCTGCAGGATGCTGAAGGTACTGGATGCTTTTTACCAGCTAAATCATTAAGCCACCTTTTCAATTTAGGGTCACAAGGAGCTGGAGCCAATCCCAGCCACTCTGGGAGGTGTGGAGGCGGGGCATGCACCAATTGGCAGCCAACCAATCACAGTTCAGGACACACACACACACTGAAAAATGAGTTTCCAACAATGGATTTTGCAGACATAAAATCAGAGCTTTGACTTTTCAGTACGTACACGTGTAATAATAATAATAATAATAATAATAATAATAATAATAATAATACATTCAATACACACAAAAGGTGAAATTGGGCAAAGCTAGGTCCTAACTTCCCCTCTTAAGTGCACATCCCCGCAGATCAGACAAACATGACTAGTTTCTGGCTGGTTCACATTTAGAAGACTCACGCTCAGAAGACTTCCTTCCTGTCGTTGTTGTTGTCACGAGCCCCCTATGAAGCTCCCTGCGCACTGTGATGATGCTCCCTAATTAGTCACCTCACCTCACAGCACACCACGCAGGGAAGCGCATTTTAATGAGCCATGTTTTCACAGTGTAAAACTACTGTTTCCTGTGATTGTGGGAAGTCATACGCTTCTACGCTTGAGTCTGTAGACACAATTATTCACTCGGGCAGAAACAACCATCCTAACAAAAATTCATTCAATTGTTTATTTTAAGGTTTGTTGTACGTTATTTCTTGCTATTTTGTGACTGTATTTTACATATAGGTACATATAGTGTATATAAGTAAATTTTAAAAAATGATTAAAACTTAATTTTAAATAATTGGGGTTTTTTCAGCTCCATCATTATCAGTTCAGCTTTATCATCACATGCCTCTAAATTAAAAAAAAAAATTAAATTTAAAATGAAAGTAAATTAGAATGACTTCCAGGCAGCAGAGAAGGAGTTTAGAAGGTCATTGTAATTTGTTTCCTTAAAAAAGTAATACAAATTGTTTTTGTAAATGAACACATTTATGCTCAAGGTTAGTTGGATTTCTTACGCTTTTACTGACACCTAGCGGTGGAAACATAATACTGTCATAGGCATGTGTCGCGCTCGCACAAACGTACAGTACTAAAAACACACCTTCATACGCATTACTACTTCGTTACTTCACATAAGTAGAAATTTGGTTCACTTTTACTTTACGAGAGTAATTATTTACCTGCTTACTTTTTACTTCTACTTCTTATTTTTGTAAGCAAATATCTGTACTTTCTACTCTTTACTTTGTCAAAACTAGCCACGTTACTGCAGTTTGATTTTGGTTAGTTTTATGTCTGTGCTGTAATAAATAAAAAAAACATTAATTAAATTTTTTGATGTAATTATACAACATTTTAATATAACAGTTAAGTATAAAAGTACTTTTACTCTAATAAAATATTGGGCATTTACTTTTACTTCCACAGAAGTATTTTTAACTCTAGTATCGATACTTCTACTCAAGTAGCGAAGGTGACTACTTTTGACAGCCCTGCATTCAACTTATAATATTCAAAAATAACAGTAATTCAAGTCATTCAAGTTTAGTTTTATTTGTAAAGATACTGTATGGTCTTTTGTTTGTTTGTGTTTTTATAATAGGATGAGAAGACATTTTTTTTCATTGTTTAACAATCTACAACAACACAAAAAAAAGATTTATGACACAAATAAATCTTATCAGACTTGATTGACCTTAAAAACAGAAGTCAATCAAATTTGTCAACTCCATCATCTTAAATAATCCAGTCTATGATGCAATGACCGTATATAATACGTCCAATGCAGCTGACGAGTCCGTCTTGCCAAAATACTCTTCAATATTAAAACAACTACTACTTGACAAATATAACAAAAAAAAATGACGCATATAATCTTAGTCAGATTTGTCCAAACGGACAGAACATTGCGGACTGATGCACGTGTGAACAAGCCTGAACGTTTTCATGTCTTTGGTCAGACTAAAATCAGACACATCCGGGGTGAATAAGCTTGTACTTCTGACATCTATAAACGTGTCAAACTTAAATCTATTACGATAGAACACCGTCTGGTCTTTTTCCGTAAACCTTTCCCAGCTTTTCCAGTCCAACTGTGCAAAGGTTTGTCATCTGGCTCGTCTCCGTCGGACCACGATGGTTCCAGCCACGACATCATAGACGGTTCTGTTATGCTGGAAAAACAGCAGCGTGATGAAAATAGGAAAGAGAAAGGCAATGGAGAAGTTTTTGTTCAGAGCCCGAACCGTAGAGCTGCAAAGAAACAAGCCAAATCTCACGTTCCTGGAGAAACAGGCATCTAGTGATGAGGAGAAGCATCTTACGCGGAGAAGCTGACGTTGGTTGCCGGGACAACCAGTACACGATTGGGTTGCACCAACGCGGTGGTGTCACACGTGACCACGCGCAGATCCAGCAGGAACTTCCCTGGAGTAGCTCCACCAGCTCCCCAAACACAGATGATCTGATGAACAGGCCAAGATTAAAAATTAAATTAAAGATTAAAATCAAGATTAAATATGCTGTTCTAGATTGTTGTATATTTGTTTATCTTATTTTATTCTGTATACTTGCTTTTTTTTTTGTACATTTATTGAAACATCTAGTTGTACTTGTTGTTTGCCTTTATTTTTCACTGTATATACTGTGCTATATTAGTATCTATATTCTATGTTCTTCAATGTTCCTACATGTCTTAGATTTTCACTTTGATTGTTCTATTCCCCTTTTCTTGCACCAAACGGAGTAGGAATCCAATTTCATTCTGTGTTCTTGCTTTTTTTGTATATTTATTGTAACGTTTGTTGCACTTTTGCCTTCATTTTACACTAGATATATTATATTATCGATATTGCATTATATTTTATTCGATGTGTATACATATCTTAGATTTTCATTTCGATTGTTCTATTTCCCTTTTCTTGCACCAAACGAATTGGGAATAAAATCGTATTATATTCTGTATGGTTGCCTGTTTTGTATATCTATTGAAACACTTGTTGCACTTTGTCGTTCATTTTATATTAGACAGCTTATATTATTTAGATTCTATTATATCCAATGCTTATACATACATATGTTTAATTTATTTTATTTAATTTCATATTTATTTAATTTAATAAATATAATTTAATTATATTTATTTAATGTTTATATATAATTATTTTTGTTTTTAATAATGTAAGTTATATTATATTATCTATATATTACCTATAATAGTATACAGTAGTATCTACCTTTTCTTGCACAAAATGGAGTTGCATTCCCAATTTCATTGTAAACATGTGACATAAAATGACAATAAAGCTATTCTGTTCTATTCTATTCTATATTCTATTCTATATTCTATTCCATTCTATTCTATTGATATTTCCGTACTTCATAGACGCACACCAGCACTCTGTAGGCCAAAGCCACCACCATCATCTTCTGCAGATCCTCCAGCGATGTGTTCTCGTCGATCTCCTCCACTATGAACTGCATCATGAACTTGGAGATATCTCTGCTTGGAAGACACACGAGGGTGTGAGCGCAGACACACACACGGCCTCTATTCATCACACGCTTCAGGATGAGAAGAACCTTCCGGACTCACTTCATCCCACTGAGATGCATGATCCACAAGACAATGGTCGCCTTGACGCAGAAGAGAATGAAGAAGTCCACCGTTTCTGCCAGGATTCTGCGCGCCGGCGAGGGGATTGTGAACTCTCTGCCTGAAGAGCAAAAGATATGGAATTCGGGGATGGGAACAGTGGTCTGGATAATATGATGTAATAAATAACATTAAAAAATTACATATACAGCATTGTTTATAATATAGAGCTGTTGGTTGTGAATCCGCTTAATTAAGAACAGTAGGGAGTTAAAAATTACTATAATTAAAAAAAGAAAAAAGTTATTAAAAAAGGTTTTACATTACTTCCTTAATTAAAAACAGTAGGACGTAATGTAAAAACCGTAGGAAGTTTGACCACAGAGGAGGCATAACATGAAATTAACAAAAAATAAAATTAACAAATATTAGGATTATTAAATAAAAAAAAAAGTGAGGGAGTTTGTCAATGTGGCCACTAGGGATTGTGTTTGAAGTTTGAAGGACATTTAACCGTACAGTAAAGTCTCAAACTCACACACACACACACACACACACACACACACACACACACATACAAACCAGGAGCAGTGGGTATCCTCAAAATACCAAACATAAAAGTTCTAGAAACTAATGAAAATACTTCACATTTATGTTTATTTTTTTATTTTCCCCTTGCAATCTTCATGTTTTCGTTTGAAACTTTTTTTTTTCCGCTACCATTTTTAAAACAAAAGAGGTGTTAAGTTTAGTTTCTGTATTAGAAACCGAAATCTCATGAATGGAGTGTGTATTTCAGAATCAGCATCAGAATCAGAAACTTTAATGGCCAAGTTGCAATGACAAGAAATTGAGTTTTGTACTGACGTCTTTTCCCCTCTTTTGCCAGTATCAACATTAAATATGTAAATAAAAGAAAGAAGAAAAGTACTTTACTCTGTACTAAACTCAGTACAGAGTACAATACTCTAGTTCTTTTAAAATGGGATACTTTGCTACTTGGACTGAAGTCTTTTTAAAAAGGGTGATTTGTTACTTGTAATGGAGTGCATTTTACAATAATTATCTGCACTTTCATTCGAGTCGGCTGTCTGGTACTATTTACACCTCTGATAAAATGCAGATTTCATCAAATGTAAGTACAGTAAAACCAAGACAGATTCGGATCTACCTGCAGGCGGGGCTGGCCCTCTCTGTGCGGGGCTGGAGGCGACACTCTCCGCGGGGAGGCTGGACGTGGTACCGCCGCTCAGCTGGTTGTACCAGGCGGCCACATCGCCAGGACTCGCCGCGCTGGAGGAGCCGGAGGGCGGCGGCGGAGGAGGGAAGAGAGGCGCGGACATCAGCACCCAGCTCTGCCAGTTGACATGCCCGCAGTAATACCGCCACATCCAGTCCTGCAGCTGCTTGCAATACTCAGTCGTGGTCATGTCGGCATTGTCCATGTTTACGTCTTTAAAATCTCTTTTAACGGGCTAATCTTATCAGTGAGCAGCCATGATCACGCTCAGCGAAGACGGAATCTTCCACTGCGGTGCGAGTGGGTGGACAAACGTGGTTCTCATCCTCATTTATAAGTCGTGTTGTGATAATTGTACGCTTTTTATTAGTATTTGTGACTATGACGTGTTTAATTTAAAAGGAGAGGTTTAATCTTCCAAATCGCTGTTGAAATTGAACAGAATAGTGCGATCGGACACCCCTATTAGTCCAGAATGTTGTGTGCCGGAAAGGTCAGTAGGTCACGTGCATTATATACGCATTTACAAACAATTGTACTTTTTATTTAGTTAGTTAAAATCAACCACTTCCACATCAAATTAGACAGGTAGACACGCGCTACGCGTTTCTTTTGTACGTACAGATTTTAGATGTGCTGTCGATACTCTAAAACACCACGAGGTGGCGCTCGATGACAGCACACAAGATGCGTGTGAGAAACGCTTTATTCACTATACTGTACTACAGGATTAATGCCTTTATGTGTGTGAATCCAGTTAATAAGACCACCAAATCTGAGGTTCTATCAGCTTTTGCCCCTAAAAAATAGTATTACGTTGTGTATAACGCAAAACGTAATTTTCTTAATAATTACACGCATTTCTGGCTTTATTGACACCCTTGATTCGATCAAGTTCTAGAGAACAGACACAGATCTTAATACATACAGCAAATATGAATTGCTTATTTAAAACGAAATTTCACCTATTATGGATTATAGGGACGTGTGTGTATATACTGTACACACACACACACACACACACACACACACGTCCCTATAATGCTTATTAAGTGTAGTCACTTAACACACACACACACACACACACACATACAGAAAATATACCATATGTAGAATTTCTTTTTATTTTCTTTCGAATCAAACTAAATATTTTAAACAAAAGGGTGACTTTGGCCTCTGTAGACTCACCCCTCAATGTGGGTCAGGTGCCAGCCGACCCCAAAAACCCCTTTCCGGAAATAAATCTCTGTAGTCTGGGGGGTCGTGTTGTGGTGTCCAGCTGTTAGAGGCCTGTGATGTGTTGGTTTCTTCTATTCTGTGGGGCTGGTGTATTTGCTGACTGTGCTGTGAGTAAGGTCTGGGCCGCGCTGTGAATGGAGGCCACCAGGCGGAACAGAATGGGCCCGTGTGAGGATGATCACCCCTGACAGGCCGGAGAAATAATCAGGGTGAAATAAAAGCGCTGTCCAGCAAACGCTGACCTCCATGGAACCTGCCACCGCCTGAGGATTACGAACGAGGTGTGTGTGTGTGTGTGTGTGTGCGCTTACACGTATCCGTGTCTCAGCCGTGTCACGCTTGTTTCAGTTTAAGAAGCTTTCCCGTGTTTATCATCAGGTGCATCAATTTAAATAGAATGAAATATTTGAAATAGAAGCATTAAATAGAATAATATTTATGTGGTGTTTCATAGAAGTTAGAAAATCTGATTAAAAAAAAAGGAAAAAAAAGACAAGAGTCACTCAATTCTTTGTTGTCATTTGCAACTTGGCCATTAAAGATTTCTGATTCTGGTTTAATCTTATATCATGAAGATGTCTGATTCTGATCAAATCTTCAATCGATAAAATTCAAATTTAATCTAAAAGAATATTAGGCCGAAAGAAAGTCCAGTAGCGATATTCTTTCATTTTTAAGGAAGTTTAAGGCCCGTCCGTGTCCTAACTGTGTGAAGTTTGCATGATCTCAACCCGAGCTTGCGTGAGTTTCTTCTGTGGTCAAAATGTGTTCAGGTGAAAGGGAAAATGGAAAACTGACCAAATGATTGTGTGTCTTGCTCTGTGATTGGTTGGTCACCAGTTGAGGGTGTGTCCTGCAGTCAAGAGCTGGTGGGATAGTGGGGAAAAGTGTTAGGAATTGGATGTTTAATCTAAAAGTAGCGTGTAAATTATATTCATGAAAAGATAAAATGAAAAAAAAATTAAATAAAATTTAAATGTGAAGCAAATTGCATTTTGTCTGATTTAGGACTCGCATTAGAATTGTAATTCTCTTTTCCCCCAGATTAATTGCACAGCCATAGTTTGTTAATCAATCCATAAGAATGTGACCATTATAACTAAAACCCCGATGACCACATTACATATGCACATTTGGTTTTGTCACAAGGACATATCATACAGTTTAGGAATTTCTGTTTACGCTGCTGTTTTGAGAAAAGCAGAAAATACGGACAAAGACTGCTGATTCACGCTACAGGAAGTCATGCGGCCTCGCCCACTCGGGTTTAGATTAAAACCATGTGAAAAGTCACTTTTGTTAGTCGAGTCTAAAATTCTACTTCAGCTTTTACGTACATTTCAATTAAAACATTTCCCTTTTCACGGTGGTGTAAAGTACTTGAGTAAAGTGACTGTTGTTTTACTTGAGTATTTAATTGGCTTGCGTGCCAGAGTACTCAAGTATTCACGTGTTTGCTTACTTAGGTATTTTGGCTACTTTGTACTTGTACTAAGAATCACATTGTGAGCAACATTTGACAACTACTTGACTACATTTTTGATTGAGTATCTGTACTCTTAACTCCAGTGGATTTGAACGAACACCTAACGTTACGTGTTACATTGTGTTTGTGTGCAACAAGTTGTAATGTTTTTATACCGCGGTTAATTTCTTTGGCATGATAAAGGGGTGACGGGGTGATATCGCCATCTGCAGGATGCTGAAGGTACTGGATGCTATTTATTATTTATTATTTATTATTATTTATTGAACCTTTATTAGTCCCTCAGTGCAGCTAAATCACATAAACAAATCTTTTAAAAAATCATAAAATCAAAAACACACATTGTAAATTTTTTTGCACATTTAAGTTTGACTGAGAGTGACGTTTTGGTCTTTTTTATCTATATCATTCTGCCATTTTGAAGCATTGAGGTGTTAAATTTAATTTCTGAATAAGCCAAAAAACTCCCCATAAATAACGAGTTTCGTGATTTTTAAATTTCTTTTAAAAAAATTGTTTTTTTTTAATAAAATACTTAAGCCATTTTAAGATTGGATACTTTACAACTTATGCTCAAGTCTTCTTGGAATTGGTGACTTGTAATGGAGTAATTGTTACACTAAGGTATCGGTACTTTTACTCAAGTATGGTTTTCAGGTACTGTAAACTTTTTGTACATTTTGTAAATGCAATACGTGTAATGACTTTATAGTGACTTTATTGGGACTGCATGCGTTAAAAAGTTTATTTTTGATAGTACAAAATCAGCCAAAAGCACTACTAAGTAAAAAAGATGCCTCAAGTTTACTCAAGTACTTTACACCTCGGCGGCTTTTGCAACAAGGTCTGGTTGTGGCTGAGACTTCATTAAGTTGATTTTCTCCGCTTCCCTGCCGATCCATAAGTGACCTGAAGTCAGCGTCATGCGGCCGGAGCTTATAGGCCTCCCAGCATCGCCCTGATTCTCGCCCTATACGCCGCCTCCTCGGATCACAGGATCAAAAGTCCTCCGTGGGAAAAAAAAACCTTAAAGCATTCCTTCCAATCGGATCCATTGAAGATGTTTGTTTGACGTTCTGGCAGCAGCGTGCAGACAAAGCTTTCAAAGTAGCTTTGTGTTCCGCATTTAGAGCATCTGTGAGGTACAAAAACGGGTCAGATTTGTCGTTTCTGCAACAACATTACCTGAAACTTGTTGTGCAAATAAATCGTGGTCCGGGGGTTAAACGCGAGCACAATCGCGTGGAGAAGAAAGGTCAGCGCTTGACTCATTGCTTCCTCTCCATCCAAGCTCCGCGTTATCTTCCTCTACAGCGTGTGGAAGTACGTACGAAAGCCATTAAAGCTGCTATTGTTCTCCAGCCTCTTAAGGAGGAAAACACCATCATATGCACGAGTGTAATAACCGTGTGTGTAATAACCGTGAGGCCCGTGTCTCTTTGCTCTTCTTCGGCGGGAAAAAAGCACTTGTGTTCTTTGATATCTGGACGTGTATTGAAATGAATCGTTTGAACAGAGAGGCGTTAGCGGAAGCGTCTGAGGGGTTTCCTTCTGCGGACCCTCGCTGACAGACTTTTGGACAGGTTTTTGAGAGATTTTTCTAACAGAAGTTCTGAGAACATCAGACAAGCCTCGCTCAGTGCTCAGTTTTAAATAATTGCTTAAAACTCACTTGTTTTCTATGGCTTTTAACCTTTTATGAGTCAATTCTGGTTTTTCTCTATTTATTTATGTATAGTTTAATAAGGAAATTGTTTTAAATGCTTGATGCCAGATTTGTTTTCATCTTGTTTTAAAGGGGTTTTATATGTCTTTTTTAATCTGTAGAGCATATTAATTGAACAAAGTTGATTTTAAAAGGGCTAAACGAATAAAATCACATTTACGTTTTTTTAAATTAATAAATCTAAATAAATTCCACAATTAAGTAATTCACAAGCTTTTATTTTTTATTTATTTTGACGTACACATATACAAATTATTCATTTTTTTTTCCATACTTGTTGTTTTTAATATAATATGCCGGTAAGTAAACAAACTTTGTATTAAAGTACACACACACACACACACATATAGGGTGTAAATAGTGTGTAAATAGAAATAAAAAATTAATAAATGTTTAAACATCATGTTATTCAAATAAAAAGATGCATTTATTTCAAATAAGTTATATTGCCAATATTTTTTAATTGGCATATGTATTAAATTCTAAAAAGTAAACAACAGCATTATCCGAGTCTTCCTCCACTGATAAAGATTTGCTCGTGAGGTTTACCAGAATCCACTCACTTTAGGGAGTAATGGTTGACTCCCATACGTACACACACACACACACACACACACACACACACACACACACACACACACACACACATGTTCTTCACATTTTATCTGACAGGATTTGTAAACAGAATTCCTAAGAGCTCACTTCCTCGCTGTTATGTTTCCAAATAGGAAGTGTCACGGAGACCTGGGACTGAACCAAAGTTGCTCTCACACACACAGCTAAGATATCAATTACGATATTACGGAATATTTATTGCTTCTTGAAGTTTACAACTGACATTTTTTTTTTTTTTTCTTCCAAACTCCTGAGTTTTTTAGTGTGAACATCTGTTTTGAAGCCCCTGTTTGATGTTTTACCGAGGTGGTACTGAATTACGGACCCTCTGTTCTGATTCCAGAAAAGGAAACGTGCAAATACAAACAATGAAAGCCACCTTCATAATGTTATGTTATGTTTATGTTATAACAAAAGGGTCCAAAGAACAAAATATTAAATTAACATAAGCACGTTACGCGGCTATTGGTACTTTTTAATGAGAGTGATGATGCAAAACTTACGACTTTTGTAATAAATACCACTAAGTCAATAGAATTTGTTAATATTTACTTATACAAGTATTATAAGCTATTAAACAATGATGATTATTTAGTTTGATTTATTCTTGTTAATTCCTAAAATGTTTATTCCTAAAATGAATAGTTAATTATAAACCCGATTCTCAAACTTACAGATTTCAAGTAAAAAAACAATATTCAATAAACTACAAATAATTTACAAATATCAAACCTACACAGTATTTTATTCACAATGAAGTATTAAAAACATACCAAATATTGAAAGCAATACATTTTGAGATGGAAATAGTGAACGATTTCAAAACAGACTTCCGGGATAAACAATGCAAAAAGTCGGACGCAAAAAAAAAACAAAAAAGAGTCGCATCAGAAGCTTCCATCTGGAAAAGCGTCATCAATGCTGAAAATCATCTCCAAGTTCTAGAACAACACACAGTCTCGTCCAGATGTCAGTGCCGGACCACATACTGCAGTAATTACATCTAATAACAAAATAGAAGGATCCGGGTGCGGAAATGACCAGATCTTTCCCCAAGACGAAGGAAGACCTACTGTGAGTCGGTTACACAACTCAACGTCTGTATTACACACGGACAACATTCCTCTTCCTAAACTTGAGCAATTTGTCTCCCAAGTTCTTGGACATTCGCAGACGTTTCTAAAAACACGATAATAACCATTTTGGTAGCACTTTATAATAACTACACCTTATTTAGTATTAACTGAGCACGAATAAGAACTTTATTCATTATTTACAAAGTATGAGTAAGGCATGACTATTACTTAGTAACACGTTTGGTAATAAACATCTTATGAATAAGCTCATGAACATGCTGCTTAGTTATAGTTAATTAGAACTTAACAACGCATGGAGATATGATTACCTCATACTGTAATTCATGAAGTAATGCTTGTTAATAGTTAGTTAATAGTTAGTTATGGTTTTGTGTTGAACCTCTTGAACAAAGTTGATTTCAAAAGGGCTCAACAATTAAAATTACAATTTTTGTTTACGATTAAATTGAAATAAATCCCGCAGCGCAGTATTACATAATTCAATAGCTTTGATTTATTTATGTTGACTAACTGATATACAAAATGTTTGTTGTGATATACTGTTGCTTTTAATGTAATATGCTGGTACGTAAACAAACATTATATTAAAGTACACACACACACATACAGGTTGTAAATAGTGTAAATATAAATAATTAATACAAATATATAAATGTAACATCTGAACATTGGTTTTTTTTTAAAAAGGCGCCTTTATTTCAATTACGAAAAAACTCCTGAAGAGTTCAGAAGCTTGTTAATAGTTAGTTGAGGTTTTCTGTGACCTCTTCTGAAGTGAAAGCTGTTTATGGATTATTACATATTAATTAATGTTGAAGAAAATACAGAAATGATAATGCCTGATTCACACTTTGTTAATAATAACCAAAGTTCTTATTCATGCTTAGTTAATGCTAAATAAGGTGTAGTTATTTTATAGGTTCAGATGTGTAGTTATCATCAGGTTCAAATGGAAATGTAAAGTTTCCATGTTGTTGCATTCTGCTTTTATTAACGTTTGGTTTGTGAAGCATTAAATGTTGTAATCCGGGTCGTGGTCAATCCATGTTTCTTCTGGTGCTCCATTCCATTACACGCTTTTCAAAAGTGTGAGAAACCATGTTCAAATCCAGAGTAGAAATGTGAGAAGAACACGAGTCGTAGAGTTGGGAATTTGGTATTGCTCAAATCCAAAACTTGAGTATTAGACGTATTAATTTCTCATTTACTTATATAAAACCTATAAAGCAGCTCAGTGCTGTGGATTCCATTTCCAGTGAGTGTTTCAGTTCTCAGCCTATATGGAACCCCACAGGCTGTAGTTGCCTAGCAACGGGCCTCCCAGAATCCCCTGCTGTTGTCGGCACGACTCAACTGACACACAGCAACCCTGATTCCCAGCGGGCATCTGAGGGAACGTGAACTCAGAAGCCCCTCGTGTCCACACAACGCTTTCTAAATCAAAGCATTTTGCAACGTATTAGCTGCTGCGGGAAAGACATTGAGTAATTCAAACACACAGTTCACGGGCGGCCTTAATAACGCAAGGACTCAGCCAACCCTGTTGCATAACTCCAAAATACCATTTTTTTTTTTGATAAACAGGCTTCTTAAACCTCCTGATATGTTCTGAGGAACATCAATAACGTTTGCTGGTCAGTTTGACCGGCGGACTTTTATTATGCATATAAGTGTCAGAAACCAAAAAGTTCCCCAAAACAGTGTGTGTGTGTGTGTGTGTGTGTGTGTGTGTGAGAGAGAGAGAGAGAGAGAGAGAGAGAGAGAGAGAGAGAGAGAGAGAGAGAGAGAGAGAGAGAGAGAGAGAGAGAGAGAGAGAGAGAGAGAGAGAGAGAGTGTGTGTGTAAGTGTGAGATAGCAGTGTATTATGTCTCATTGTTTAAAAAAAACAATATTATTTGATCTTTCTGACTCTTTTTAGATGCTATTTGGTCTGAAGGGTCAAACTGACCCGAACATTATCTTTGTAAAAAAAAAAAAATGTAGTGGGAGTTACAGGTATGTCAACTGAACCATTTTGTGCATATGTAGATTACGCTAAGTAAGATAAGCAGGATAGTTTCAAAGTTTTCAAACACTTTTAAGTATTTTATCATTATTTTTAAACTTTTAACACGGGTCAATTAGACCCAAACAGTAACATAAACATGAACATTTTTTTTTTTGTTTTTATGTAGATTACACTAAGACCAGCAGAAATTTCAAAGTGTTCAAACTCTTTTAAGGTTTTTTGTTTATTTTTTTGTTTTGTGACTTCTGTAACGACTGAATCATTATATTTTGTACACCATAATTTCACCAAATAAGCCAAGCAGGAGAAGTTTCAAAGTGGAAAATATACTTTTAACCATTTAAAACATATTTTTACACATTGAAAACGGCTCCAATTTGAAATGTCACGTGACCTTTAACCTACAAAGACCCAAAACAATACGCGAACTTCCCAAATCTGCTTTATGAAAGAGTGCGACGCGACCTCAGACACGAGCTGATAACAGAACAACATCGTCCCGTCGGCGGAAGGGTGCGATCCCCGTCCCGCGGTGCAGCTTTCCAGATGCTATTCACAGGATATGATTTCATTCTCGTAGTGTTATCTGCCCTGACAAAACAGAGCGCGGGTCAACAGCAAGACGGGACCCCTGTGAATCTGGCACACAATACCGAGACATCCCGAAAGCTGTGCACACCCTTAATGCGAAACACAGACCGCACGGCAGAGGACCAGACAGACATACTTGAGTAAAAGTACGGATGACTATTGTACAAGTTACTCCATTATTAGTAACAAGTCACCAATTTCAAAAAGCCTTGAGTCAAACTAGCAAAGTATCCGAAGAACTTGAGTATTTTACTCGCACTGAATTCAGGCACAAAAACAACAGCAAGAAATGTGAACATTTTAGTAATGAGGGTTTGTTTTCTTATACAGAAACGATATTTAACACCTAAATGTTTAAAACAACGGTAGAAGGGTAGAAAAAGTCCAACTGAAGTGTGAAATTGTAAAATAGAATGTGTATACAATTAAACGATTAGTAAATTATCGATGATATAATGAAATTATTTTAGTACTATCACACCTCTAATTAACGTTTATGTGATTTAGCTGAAGAATAACATCCAGTACCTTACAGATGGAGTTATTACCTCATTCCCCCAAGAAATTCACCACAGTATAAATTGATGCCAGCTTGTCCCAATTTTAGAGTAACGGTAAATGTCCATTCAATTGTAGTAGAGTAAAGAGTACAGATACTCAATCACAAATATAGTGGAGTTGAGAGTAGGAGTTGCTTTTACTTTTGATACTCTACAAGTACAAAATAGCAAAAAACATACTTACGTAAATTCCATTTACTCAAGTACCTTACACCTCTGATTTTATTATTGTTATATTATTAATTTAATTTCATTTATGGCATTTTCATTGGCCGCACAAATAAATTTCCAAGGTGTTTGCGCATGCGCTAATTTTCAACGTAAAAAATACAAAATGATCACATTACATAATACAACACATACACTACCGTTCAAAAGTTTGGGGTCACTTTGAAATTTCCTTAATTTTGAATTAAAAGCACTGTTAATGACTGTCAATGACTTTAAACTAATCAGAAATACACTCTACACATTTCTAGTGTGGTTCATATTCTAGCTGCAAATGTCTGTTTTTCGTGCAATATCTACATGAGTGTATCGAGGACCATTTCCAGCAACTGCCACTCCAGTGTTTTAATGCTACAATGTGTTTGCTAATTGTATTGGAAGGATAATAGATGATTGTACAACCCTTGTTTGATCATGTTAGCACTGCTGGAAACTGTTTAAAGCTGGTTAAAGAAGCTATAAGTTATAACTGACCTTCCTATCAGCAGGTTGAGAATCTGGAGCATCACATTTGTGGTCAATCAAACGCTCAAAATGTCCAGAAATAGAGCAATTTCATGTGAAACTCAGTGGTCTACAGTATTCTTGTTCTTAGAAAATAAAGTGTGACTTCATGGAACACACAGAATTGCCTAGGTTACTCCAAACTTCTGTACATCGGACAAAGTGTCAACAATAAAGAATATTATATATATATATTATGTTGACTGTGCACAATTCTGATGCTCCATCCATCGTTTGACGTTCTGTGAACTTGTCTGAGGGAAAATAAACAACGTTTTAGGAAGAAAGCCAATCCATATGTGGTGTTCCTCTGATCTCAGCGTGATGGCCAGGAACTTCACATCCGTAAAGAGCATCTAACCTCATGAAGATTCATCCGCCAGCTTCCACTTTGTCCGCTGTAAACTTTGTGCAGATTGAGAAAGAGGAAAATGCATTGTATGGAGAGAATGGTGGGAGCGCTGGCCCATAACCCTCCTTTTTCAGCTGTTTTTCCAGTCACTTATACTCTTCTCTCCACTTTCCTGTCCTGGGAAAGCAGCCGCTGCTGGGAGGCTTTCTGCTCCTTTGTGTAGGTCAAGAGGAACGACTCTGTGGGGACTCATTCCAGGTTTGTTACGCATGTGAAAACTATGTTCAGAACGGGAAACGTCTTAGTAAAAATAAGAAATCCACAGTATCACTGCTCTTAAACCGACAATTTATATTTGTTGTTTTTGCTGATTTTCAAAACCAGATTTAAAAACAACAAAATGTGCAATGTGATAACGACTTGATATACAATGTTAAGAAATAAAACACTATATACTATATATTATACAGTATATATATATATATATATATATATATATATATATATATATATATATATATATATATATATATACCTACACTACATACTTATATGGAAATGTATAAAATGGGGAACCAATTTATTGTTTTGAATAGTTTTGCAGGGACAAGACTGCTTGAAAAAATTTACTAATAATCATAAATTGGATATGGCTAAAATCCAAATAAAACTTCCAGGTTTAGATGAAAACTTAATTTAATTTTATTTATTGTTTTGTGCAATAAACCATTATTTTTCCCAGTTGGAAAGGTTTTAATTTAAATTCATGCTATACTTTGTTTTTAATATCTTCTATTTATAGAAGGAATATTACTAAACACTAGAAGAAAATAAAATGTGGTAATAGTGCTGATTTGTTATTGTTTAAAGCGTCGAATTAATTTGAAAGCCAAGATGGACACTTTTCGACTACGAACAGTTGAACAAACAACAACACAACAGCTGAAGGCAAATAAACACAACTTTATTCAAAGCATCATAAAGACTGATAATAAATGCATTTTAAAATGGTTAGCAGGCGTTTGCTTTGGCGTCAAAAATAACATAAGATTTTCAGTAAAGACATTGTTTCACTTTGGCGTTTTGCTCATTGAACTGAGCCTGGCATCTTTAAATCCACGGTGGACAACATCATGCCTCCTTCACATAGGTCCTAACCGCAACCACATCTCCCATAATGCATTTCTGAAAAAGTAAGAAAAAAATGCAATAAATTAAAACATAAATATGCCAGAACCTGGCATTTTTATCCATGGGTAAGTCAAATAAATACATTGTACATGTTTGTGTGTGTGTTGTCTTGGTGATCTGGATATGTTTACACCACATTAACAGTAACTATTGTTTTTATTTCAATCTAGCTCCATTTACTCTTTAATGGATTTTAATCTCAATTTTTAGACAATCCCTTCGTTTGAAGATTATTATAATTTTTGGTTTTTAGAATTTGTAATATTTCTACAAACCCTGTTGTGTCTATTGTAGGGGGTTACAGTATCTTAACTACTCACCTACAATTACTCAGCTCAGAAATGCCCTTTTTTAAAGTTCCAGACTAAATTCTGAAATCTATAAGTGGGTCTAAAGACACACCAGTAGGTGTTTGTTCGTTATTTTATGGCTCTGTCGAACTTCTAAAAGTAGATGAAATGAAATCCTTACAGCTATTAACTTCCCATCCGTGATCTCCCTCTCTATCGTCGACTCTTTGCCGTCCCAGGTCTGTTTCTGCACAAGCTTCCCGTTCTCGAGAGACACGACAGTCTGGAAAGGCAGAAGAACATGCTGGTTTCACACCAGAAGAAGACTGGGAAGACCCGACGGAGCATCACTGACCGTGGTTTTCCTGTCGTCGGCGGTGACCTCCTCGAAGGACTCGTCGAGTTTAAACTTGACCTCGGTGGTCTTGAAGGTGCTCTGAGACTTCATGCAGACCAGTCCTTGCTCGTCCACACACACGATCAGGTTCGGCTTGGTCCGGTTGCCCACCTGACGCGTTGCGAAGCCCACCCCTGTTGGGAACAAAAAAGATGCTTTTCTCACAGTCAAACTTTTTTTTTTTTTTTTTTTTTGGAGAAGATTTTGTCTCACAGTCAAACGCGCTGGCTATTTTACGAGTTAAAAATGCGAATAAAAATTGCATTCGATTTTGGCACATTTATAAATGTAAGCGTTCGTGCCATATTGATAACCTCACCCAGAGCCTTCATGTACTCGTCGAAGTTCTCGCTGGCGGTCATTTTCCACGTCCCGACAAATTTATCAACCATTTTGACCGAACGTCACGTTTTCCGATGCGTAATTCCAACAACTCCTCGAAGCTTAAAATGTGACTGAGTTCGAATGACTGCGGGGTTTTTTAATGGACCGTCGGGCACGTGCATCCTGCCAAGAGCCAATCAGATCCGTCTGCGTCACTGCGTGGTCCTCGACGTCCCGCCCTCGTAAAACTAGAGAGGAGTTCACATTTTTGTCGATGAAAAAAGATTTACTGGGTCAGAGGACAGTAATCATGAAGACACAGTGGGTGGAATAGTTTTCATTCTGCCTAATAATTTTGAATTCCTGAAATGAACATTCCAATGTTCGGCACAATTACATCTCACTGACATTTGTTATAACGCATTGTCTTAAAATGTATGGCATTTATTGTAGTTTACTATATAATGTTATTTTATGTTAATACAAATATTGTATTATTATTATTATTATTATTATTATTATTATTATTATTAGTAGTAGTAGTAGTAGTAGTAGTAGTAGTAGTAGTAATAATAATAATAATAGTATTACTGCTACTACAACTAACAACAATAACAACAACAACAACAATAATAATAATAATAATAATAATAATTTATTCTACTTTTTTTGGGTTATTTATTTAGCTCTTTGGGACCACAGGGTCATCTTAAAGTGCCTTTTTACATATAAGTTGTACATCACCATACAATCTGTGCCACCACACACACACACACACACACACACACACACACACACACACAGACACACACGCAGATTAACCCGAAATGCCTGTTTTTTCGGAGTATGTGTGAAACCCAAAGGAAACCCACGCAAGCACAGGAAGAACATGCTGTGGCCCTTAATATTTAAAACGTATTAGTTAAGTTACATTTATTATATCTTGACATCTATTATGATTACATTGAAAAGGATATTATTCTGCAGCAATATTTTATTCTTAGGCAAATTGTTTGGGTATCAAATACACATACTTTTTACATTTTATGAATGAATATATTGCATTACGATATGTATATACTGTATTGCAATAAACATTTTTTGTACCTTTAAACCGATTTACCTGGGATTACGACCACAGCTCTTCTAATAGAAATAAACCGTTTTACAGCACTTTTTAGACACCTTAAACTGGACACTTTAGACATTTCCGGAGCCACTTTTTGTATTTTACTCACTTCTGCGTTATTCATTTGTTTTTTTATCTTGGAATTGTTTTATTTTTCTTCAAATTTTTTTCTTTATATCTCGTTTTCATCATATTTTATCAAACTATTTTTTGTATTGTATTTCCTCCTTTGCATTTTGTTGCATCTCCCCCATCCCTATGTCTAAATGCTGGAACGATCAAAAACACGTTTCACTACATGTTGTACCAAGTATAATTTGTATGTGACAAATACAATTAGAATTTGATTTTGAGACATTTTTTTTTTGATACACACATGATCAAACTCTGGAAAGTGACAAGACAATAAATACATTTTATTTTACAGTCACAAACAAACAACAAACAAAGCAGTGAAATAAACGAGGGCTGGGTGACCACAGGCTACTTTTTGCTTGCGGCTTTAGCCTGAGGGTCTTTATTAACGCAGCAGGTTTGTAGGGCTGAGAGCATTTCCCCCGTCGTTAGATTTGATCCTTTCATGATTAGTTTATCTCCATCCACTGGAAGAACAGAACAAAAAAAAAAACACACACACTGACAAGATGGTCTTTAATTCTTATGCACAACTGAACCAAAGTCACTCACCGAATGTGATGTCGATGGTGGGCTCGGAGCGGTCGTGTTTTACTTCCGTGATAACCTCACAGTTCGCGTTTGTCGCTCTGGCTTTTTCAGATCCCACTCGGATGAGAAACTCTCTGTAGACGACCAGACACACAACCAGAAACTTTAGTACAGGACGGACGGAAATGCTTAGAATACATACACACAAACCGATGGCAAGAACAATTGTACAGTACATCAGTTTGGTCAGACACGGAACAATGATTTAATGTAATGTATTTGAGTAATTACATTTAAATGAAGTAACAGGAGTAATGGGAAAACATGTCACTACATTTCGAGCATTATTGTGTGTGTGTGACCGTTAACGTTTTGACGATTTGACAGTTGACTGCAATTACAGAACTTCGACTGAAGGGGGCGACAAAGCCTTCACACGACTCAAACAGTAAATCAACTTTATCCGTCCAAATACTACGCATATACCGCACGCGTTAAACGGTGTTATTGTTTTACAGAAATGCATAACAAATAATTACTTTATCAATCAATTAATCGAATGAAGTATAATAATGAGCACTGTTTTAAAGCTGTTCAAAGCACAACCTAATGTCTTACCGATATACAGGATTGGTACAGTTATATATTTGTAAGCAGCAACGTGAACATAAACATTTTGAATGTATGATATATATTACCTTGTGGAACGGACGTTTGATTCGAATGGGCAAAATTGTACGACAATTTTCTTGACCGTCTTCAAAACCACCGCTGCCCTGGAAGCGGCCATTTTTCTGCACGAGAACTTTGACCCGGTAGTGACGTCAAAAACCGACTCTTATCAATAAAAAACAAAGGAATTGATCAATTCTTAAATCTATTTTGGAAAAAAAAAACGTTAAATGTACTAAATGTATCAAAGATTGTTTATTTTGTATATTTTTATACTGCCGTTTGAGAATATTTTATTTCTTTTCTGCCATATGGTTCTTTTCTCTCTCATTATTTAATTATTTGTAAAAAAATAAAGTAATTCAGGAACAAATAAACATTTTAACATTAACTACGTTTAACGAATTTTCACGATTTTTCAAAAATGTTTTAAAAAACGTATTAGTATCTGAAACAAGAACAGTAGATGGCGCAAGAGGATGGTTTTCGTGGATTTGGATTTCCATGTTTTACATTTAACTCGTTTGCACGTCTGTGAGATGTGCTGTGTAAATCTAAACTCGAAATTATTCTTTCAGATATAAAGTTGATTTGTTCATCTTTAAATGTTCTAATAAAGCATGTGCTTTTTTATATGCTTTAGTAGATTACATTTTGATAGGATACTTGGATACTTGGAAATCTGCATGACAATTTGTTAAACATGTACAGTATTATTATTTTGACAAATAATACATGTACAGTATTACATTGTCTATTGCATTTTGCACTGACTAAATTGTTATTTATATTTCGTGTACCTGCACCTTAAACTTCGTTGCACAATAATGATTATCCGTAAAAACGTAAACAACCAACCCATCATCCAAACAAAAAACAAACACACAAACAAACAAACAAACAAACAAACAAACAAACAAACAAACAAACACATATTGTCAACAAAACACTATAACTCTTATAGTCTGATTATATAATATACAGTTCTACACACAAAAAAGCCCTATATTTCGGCCTCCGTCCAGGACAAACACAATCGCACGCGGCGCTTTGAAACTACATATCCCATGACGCCTTGCGCCTTTTGGTTTTGTCACTCCACCCCTTCGCCTCCGTTAGTGTGTAGCTGTCGGGTCTGGACCGCGAATGCAGTCGCAGCAGCACCAGCACCAGCACCGGACCGGTGTCGTGTGTGTGTGTGTGTGTGTGTGTGTGTGTTTGTGTCGCACACTTCGCAGTGCGCACTGCAGCTCATGAAATTCAAATGCGGAGGTTTTGCACGAGCGCTGGAAGCTGAAGTCGAGACGGTGGAAACAGCTGATGGTTTGTCGCCGCCGGTAAGTGCCGCTTCACTCGCGAACGTTTCATGACTGGGGGAAAAAAGTTGCGGTTGTAGAGTGACTTTCCATCCGGGTTTGTGCGAGATACGCGAGATCGAGAAGAATTCCACTTACGAACAGGTTCCATTTCACTAAAACGATCGTTGCGGAGTAAAAAAAAAAAACAACACATTGGATTTTATACACTATTGTGATCCATTAAGACCTAGTATATCCTGGTATAAATAACCGCAGTGTAATGTTTTAGTGCGCACAGCCTTTCAGGTCGTGGATTATTTTGCTGGTGCAACTCAGCAAAGTGTTTACAAATCAGCGTTCACGTAACCTCAAAACCGTAAAACCTATTGTGACATAAAAGCGTGGTGACACAAACAGGGTTAAGTAGGAGCTTTGTCTGAAGTCCGTTGTTTTCCGCGTGTGTGAGAAGTGATGCTGTTCTCCACCACAGACTCCAGCCTGTCTCATCATTAGTCAGGAGTTTTCCTGGTGTGTCTCTCTCAGCTCTGCAAAATCCCCAGACTGATCATTACGCTACCACATTCTCTTTCCACGAGAGAAGTTTTCACGGTTTTGTGGAACTCCTAAAAGGCCACAGGGCAATTTGGCGGAGGCGTTTTTATTGCATAGGACTATAGGTTTTTTCTGGAGGTCTTACTGCTCAGTAGATGTCTTTTTAATGATGCTTCTACCACCAATCACACACTAGTTAAAGCTGAGTGGAAAACAATGATGTGCAGAGCCACGCAGGTGAATCAGTGGTGGCGGTGATGTCATCGACCTGGGGATGTCTGTCGTCATGGAAACAGGAAGCTCTCCGCGTTTCCCTTCAGATAGTGTTGAAGCATTTAGGAACTGTTTGTCAGCCTGAGGTTGGCGATTTCTGCTGGACCCGTCTGTGGATCTTACCTGCTTTTTACATGGAGATTGTAAATACACGTCTTTTACACAGTGAGTAAAACCCTTATAGGTGTGCAGACCATCGCAGGGCGGAGCTTATAGCCAGTCACACACACAAACGGTCTTTAAGAGCCTTCAGTGGGACTCTTATTGGAGCGAGATGACAGTTAAATAGGTCGCACTTGTCTCAACTGTCTTTTAAATATGTTGTTTGACACAAAGACATAACTCGTTACAACAGATGGTTGGTAATATGGCTGTAAACGATGTATTTTATTAGTGTATTTGTACTTTTTTAAAAATGGAAACTGCTTTCTAGTAGATTTATTGATCGTCATAATAATATAATATAATAGCATAATAATGAATCAATGTTTCTTACATTAAGAGAAGAAGTGGACAATAGCTAGATGAATGGTTTGGATGTCATATTTATTGAGAGAGAGAGAGTGAGAGAGAGAGAGAGAGAGAGAGAGAGTGAGAGTATATCTCATCTTACAATATAAGACTTCTGCACCATAAATCATAATTAACATGTCACACATATTTGGGACGTCGCTTCTCGCACATAAAAATCCTCCATCGGAACCACAAAATGCACCCGAGCAGGAAATTCCGACGTGCCTGAAGTGATTAGGGAACGCTGATGATCTTTTTTATTTTCTTACACGACACTGACAGTATTTGCTGTCACCAGACACGTTCATCCAGTTTCAAACTCGGCACGGCTTGTCTAATCTTGTTATTGAGGGATGGGACAGTAGCAGTTTTCTCAGAATAACACCGGGGTAAGTTTGATTATTGTTTTGCGGACCGGCTTCGTTTGCTCCAGTCGCTCTAATAGGAATTGCTTCCCGCTGAGGAAGTGTCTGGCTCTTTAACGACAACAACAGCGTGGATTGATCCCAATTTTCGGAGCGTTGATGGGATGTCTAGGATGGAGAGGAGAGTGTGATGTGCTTTTACTGGCACGTGTGTGTTAATTAGAAATGTAAATCATGTAATTAAAATAATCTGGTTTGGATTAAAACTGGTTTAGTTGGAGTCTATTGTGTGTGTGTGTGTGTGTGTGTGGCAGGACTAAGAAGTTGTTTATTCTGACGCTTGGATTTTATGTCAAAATGCAGAACAAAGTGCTTTTTTTTTTCTTTCGCTTTTTCTTTCTTTTCTCCTTTCAGAACTTTGATGTTATTTCGAATGGACATTTTTGTAAAAGTCCTTGTAGAAACAATATCTGCAGCTCCTGCACTTTATTACTAATGCACAGACTTTGATTTGACCTCCAACTCTTTACAGTGGAAGTGATGGATGTTGCTGATGGAAAAAGTTGCAAATTCAGTTGCAAAATGTATTATTGGCTGACGACACATAGCTTCACGTTTTCTACATGTACCATGTGTTTAAATTGCTCAGAAAAGACATTTAAATTACACAGACAAAATAAGACAAAAACAAAAGACATTTTTTGTGGTTTATCTCGTTTAACAAAGTTATTTTCTAGTCATTATATGTAGCAATTTTGCGCCCCAGGAGTTGTTATTATCAAATCTGATATTTTGTTACAATTTGGTATTTGTAGCTGTTTAATGAATTTAAAGAACTACAAATTACAGCCAGGGAAGCAAAACGGCTACAACTAATTTATTTTAATTGCTAAAATCGAATATATATATATATACTACACGTTTCTAAACCTTTAGGTTGAAATGTGTCTTCCTGTGAGTCCTGTCCTGGAATATTCCACCATTGAAACGCTTTCACGTGTTATCAGAAGACATTATCTTGCGCTGATAATGGTCCTGTAATACGAATCAACCACATCATTGAATCCATTAGCGCTTTTATTTTATGACATGATGCGATTGTGGCATCGAATGTTTTCCGACCTGTGGAAGCTTTTTCATGGAAGTGTTTGTAAGCACTAAAATACTTGGCGATATGGGAATGTGGCGTGTTTATCCGTGGACAATAGCGGGGTCTCCATTGTGCAGCGCTAAATGCCGGCTCTGGTGCGAGACCCTTTTTGTGCGACCATGTGACTGGGGTTTGTGTTGTGCGTTGGTGTTTTTGCACACACTGAAACATGCTTTTCTAAATAGTTGTATTATGACTTGAAACATGTTCCCAGTCCCACTGGATCTTGAGGATCCTTGGAATGTTGGTGAGTGTGTGTGTGTGTGTGGGGGGGGGGGGGCTGCCCTCCAGGGAAAAAGGGGCCTTTATGTCTTTTTTTTAATATATGCGCGCTTATTAGTGTGAAAGCCTTTACTCTACAGACGTTATTACAATGATAATGGCCTCTGGTTTTTATGCCTTCCAAATAATTACTGGTCATGTTAAAGGAATCGCTGAGGATTATCTCTCTCTCTCTCTCTCTCTCTCTCTCTGTCTCTCTCTCTCTCACCGTCTCTTGCTCTCTCTCTCTCAGTTTCTCCCTCTTCTTTTCTTTCTCTCTCTCTCTCTCTCTCTCTCTCTCTCTGTCTCTCTCTCTTTCTCACCGTCTCTTGCTCTCTCTCTCTCAGTTTCTCCCTCTTCTTTTCTTTCTCTCTCTCTCTCTCTTTCTCTCTTTCTCTCAGTTTCTCCCTCTTCTTTCTTTTTTTTCTTTCTGTCCCTCTCTCTCCCTCCCCCTCTCCCTTTCTCTCTCTCTCTCTCTCTCTCTCTCTCTCTCTCTCTCTCTCTCT
>MU204349.1:3609638-3624188 GCA_017309775.1 Paedocypris sp. Pulau Singkep | reverse complement strand
CAACATGAAGGAATGTCGCACATTTTACCTTCTCACTCTTCTCGCCGATTCCCGTCGCGACGAGATAGAGCTCAAACTTTTGAATCCACGTTCGCCAGTTTTCTGCCAGATTTCCATCGAAGCTCAGACTGTTTGGAGGTTTCAACTGCTCCATTTTTAACTTCTGACACCATGTGATGTTGTTATTTCTTTATAATAACTTGTTCTGAGACCGGTATTCTTTTAGCAACAGCGTTCTTTATTTCTTCATTCAACTCCCTTCTATGCGCTCGTCACGCAGAACACATATACATACTCCACCTAGTGGTCGGAGTCAAGCACATACATCACACTGCCTTTTGTTTATTTGTTTACATGTACAGTATTACACTGTCTATTGCATTTTGCACTGACTAAATTGTTATTTATATTTCTTGTACCTGCACCTTAAACTTCGTTGCACAATAATGATTATCCGTAAAAACGTAAACAACCAAACAAACAAACAAACACATATTGTCAACAAAACACTATAACTCCTATAGTCTGATTATATAATATACAGTTCTACACACAAAAAAGCACTATTTTTCGGCCACCGTCCAGGACAAACACAATCGCACGCGGCGCTTTGAAACTACATATCCCATGACGCCTTGCGCCTTTTGGTTTTGTCACTCCACCCCTTCGCCTCCGTTAGTGTGTAGCTGTCGGGTCTGGACCGCGAATGCAGTCGCAGCAGCACCAGCACCAGCACCGGACCGGTGTCGTGTGTGTGTGTGTGTGTGTGTGTGTGTGTGTTTGTGTCGCACACTTCGCAGTGCGCACTGCAGCTCATGAAATTCAAATGCGGAGGTTTTGCACGAGCGCTGGAAGCTGAAGTCGAGACGGTGGAAACAGCTGATGGTTTGTCGCCGCCGGTAAGTGCCGCTTCACTCGCGAACGTTTCATGACTGGGGGAAAAAAGTTG
Source organism: Paedocypris sp. Pulau Singkep (assembly GCA_017309775.1). Classification (NCBI taxonomy): domain Eukaryota; kingdom Metazoa; phylum Chordata; class Actinopteri; order Cypriniformes; genus Paedocypris; species Paedocypris sp. Pulau Singkep. Next base: position 3,623,239 of record MU204349.1, on the reverse strand, counting down.
CGGTTGTAGAGTGACTTTCCATCCGGGTTTGTGCGAGATACGCGAGATCGAGAAGAATTCCACTTACGAACAGGTTCCATTTCACTAAAACGATCGTTGCGGAGTAAAAAAAAAAAACAACACATTGGATTTTATACACTATTGTGATCCATTAAGACCTTGTATATCCTGGTATAAATAACCGCAGTGTAATGTTTTAGTGCGCACAGCCTTTCAGGTCGTGGATTATTTTGCTGGTGCAACTCAGCAAAGTGTTTACAAATCAGCGTTCACGTAACCTCAAAACCGTAAAACCTATTGTGACATAAAAGCGTGGTGACACAAACAGGGTTAAGTAGGAGCTTTGTCTGAAGTCCCTTGTTTTCCGCGTGTGTGAGAAGTGATGCTGTTCTCCACCACAGACTCCAGCCTGTCTCATCATTAGTCAGGAGTTCTCCTGGTGTGTCTCTCTCAGCTCTGCAAAATCCCCAGACTGATCATTACGCTACCACATTCTCTTTCCACGAGAGAAGTTTTCACGGTTTTGTGGAACTCCTAAAAGGCCACAGGGCAATTTGGCGGAGGCGTTTTTATTGCATAGGACTATAGGTTTTTTCTGGAGGTCTTACTGCTCAGTAGATGTTTTTTTAATGATGCTTCTACCACCAATCACACACTAGTTAAAGCTGAGTGGGAAACAATGATGTGCAGAGCCACGCAGGTGAATCAGTGGTGGCGGTGATGTCATCGACCTGGGGATGTCTGTCGTCATGGAAACAGGAAGCTCTCCGCGTTTCCCTTCAGATAGTGTTGAAGCATTTAGGAACTGTTTGTCAGCCTGAGGTTGGCGATTTCTGCTGGACCCGTCTGTGGATCTAACCTGCTTTTTACATGGAGATTGTAAATACACGTCTTTTACATAGTGAGTAAAACCCTTATAGGTGTGCAGACCATCGCAGGGCGGAGCTTATAGCCAGTCACACACACAAACGGTCTTTAAGAGCCTTCAGTGGGACTCTTATTGGAGCGAGATGACAGTTAAATAGGTCGCACTTGTCTCAACTGTCTTTTAAACATGTTGTTTGACACAAAGACATAACTCGTTACAACAGATGGTTGGTAATATGGCTGTAAACGATGTATTTTATTAGTGTATTTGTACTTTTTAAAATATGGAAACTGCTTTCTAGTAGATTTATTGATCGTCATAATAATATAATATAATAGCGTAATAATGAATCAATGTTTCTTACATTAAGAGAAGAAGTGGACAATAGCTAGATGAATGGTTTGGATGTCATATTTATTGAGAGAGAGAGAGAGAGAGAGAGACAGAGAGAGAGAGTGAGAGTATATCTCATCTTACAATATAAGACTTCTGCACCATAAATCATAATTAACATGTCACACATATTTGGGACGTCGCTTCTCGCACATAAAAATCCTCCATCGGAACCACAAAATGCACCCGAGCAGGAAATTCCGACGTGCCTGAAGTGATTAGGGAACGCTGATGATCTTTTTTTCTTTTTTATTTTCTTACACGACACTGACAGTATTTGCTGTCACGACACGTTCATCCAGTTTCAAACTCGGCCTGGCTTGTCTAATCTTGTTATTGAGGGATGGGACAGTAGCAGTTTTCTCAGAATAACACCGGGGTAAGTTTGATTATTGTTTTGCGGACCGGCTTCGTTTGCTCCAGTCGCTCTAATAGGAATTGCTTCCCGCTGAGGAAGTGTCTGGCTCTTTAACGTCAACATCAGCGTGGATTGATCCCAATTTTCGGAGCGTTGATGGGATGTCTAGGATGGAGAGGAGAGTGTGATGTGCTTTTACTGGCACGTGTGTGTTAATTAGAAATGTAAATCATTAAAATAATCTGGTATGGATTAAAACTGGTTTAGTTGGAGTCTATTGTGTGTGTGTGTGTGTGTGTGTGTGTGTGTGTGTGTGCGTGTGTGTGTGTGGCAGGACTAAGAAGTTGTTTATTCTGACGCTTGGATTTTATGTCAAAATGCAGAACAAAGTGCTTTTTTTTTCTTCTTTCGCTTTTTCTTTCTTTTCTCCTTTCAGGACTGTGATGTTATTTCGAATGGACATTTTTGTAAAAGTCCTTGTAGAAACAATATCTGCAGCTCCTGCACTTTATTACTAATGCACAGACTTTGATTTGACCTCCAATTCTTTACAGTGGAAGTGATGGATGTTGCTGATGGAAAAAGTTGCAAATTCAGTTGCAAAATGTATTATTGGCTGACGACACACAGCTTCACGTTTTCTGCATGTACCATGTGTTTAAATTGCTCAGAAAAGACATTTAAATTACACAGACAAAATAAGACAAAAACAAAAGACATTTTTTGTGGTTTATCTCGTTTAACAAAGTTATTTTCTAGTTATTATTTGTAGCAATTTTGCGCCCCAGGAGTTGTTATTATCAAATCTGATATTTTGTTACAATTTGTTATTTGTAGCTGTTTAATGAATTTAAAGAACTACAAATTACAGCCAGGGAAGCAAAATGGCTACAACTAATTTATTTTAATTGCTAAAATCGAATATATATATATATATATACTACACGTTTCTAAACCTTTAGGTTGAAATGTGTCTTCCTGTGAGTCCTGTCCTGGAATATTCCACCATTGAAACGCTTTCACGTGTTATCAGAAGACATTATCTTGCGCTGATAATGGTCCTGTAATACGAATCAACCACATCATTGAATTTCCAGCGTTTATCCATTAACGCTTTTATTTTATGACATGATGCGATTGTGGCATCGAATGTTTTCCGACCTGTAGAAGCTTTTTCATGGAAGTGTTTGTAAGCACTAAAATACTTGGCGATATGGGAATGTGGCGTGTTTATCCGTGGACAATAGCGGGGTCTCCATTGTGCAGCGCTAAAGGCCGGCTCTGGTGCGAGACCCTTTTTGTGCGACCATGTGACTGGCGTTTGTGTTGTGCGTTGGTGTTTTTGCACACACTGAAACATGCTTTTCTAAATAGTTGTATTATGACTTGAAACATGTTCCCAGTCCCACTGGATCTTGAGGATCCTTGGAATGTTGGTGAGGGGGGGGGGGCTGCCCTCCAGGGAAAAAGGGGCCTTTATGTCTTTTTTTTAATATATGCGCGCTTATTAGTGTGAAAGCCTTCACTCTACAGACGTTATTACAATGATAATGGCCTCTGGTTTTTATGCCTTCCAAATAATTACTGGTCATGTTAAAGGAATCGCTGAGGATTATCTCTCTCTCTCTCTCTCTCTCTCTCACCGTCTCTTGCTCTCTCTCTCTCTCTCTCAGTTTCTCCCTCTTCTTTTCTTTCTCTCTCTCTCTCTCTCTCTCTTTCTCTCTGTCTCTCAGTTTCTCCCTCTTATTTTCTTTCTCTCTCTCTCTCTCTCTCTCTCTCTCTTTCTCTCTTTCTCTCAGTTTCTCCCTCTTCTTTCTTTTTCTTTCTTTCTGTCCCTCTCTCTCCCTCCCCCTCTCCCTTTCTCTTTCTATTTCTCTCTCTCTCTTTCACTCTCACTCTCTCTTTCTTTTGCCCCCTCTCACTGTCTCTCACTCTCTTTCCCTTTTACTGGTCATGTTAAAGGAATCTCTGAGGACTCTCTCTCTCTCTCTTTCTTTCTGTCTCTCTCACTCTCTTTTTCTTGCCCCCTCTCACTGCCCAGTCTATGTCTTGCTCACTCGCTCACTCACTCACTCACCTACTCACTCTTTTCACATTCTCTTTCTCTCTCATTTCACCTACTGTTTCTCTCTGTTTCCCTTTCTCTCTCTTGCTCTCGTACGCTATCACTTTTTATTACATTAAAGCATTATTAAAATCTCAATACATTATTACATTACTACATGTTGACTTTCTTTATTATTTTCTTTTCTTTTTTTCTTTCTTTTCTTACTACAAAACATTATTACATTCCTAATTGTAATGTCTTACTTTGGACATAGAGTAAAGTTCTCTTTCTTACACACACACTTTCCCAAATTTCCCCATTTACTCTCTCACTCTCTTTCCCTCGCTCATGCACTCTCACGCTGTCTTTTTTCTCTGTCACTCATCTCTCTCTCTCTCTCTTTCTCTCTCTCACACACACACACACACACACACACACACACACACACACACACACACACACACACACACACACACACTTTCTCAGTTTAATATGCTTGTGAGGCAGGATAATCTGTCCAAACAACATCAGTGTGTGTGTGTGTGTGTGTGTATGTGTGTGTGTGTTGTAGTGGGTGTGTGTGTGTCTTCTGTTTCATTTGTTGGCCTGGTTGAGATGCATCGGGCCTCAAAAGCTCCAGTCTTCTCCCTCCTGCTGCCTTATTTGAATATTCACTGCGGTATCTTTTACCAGAGCAGACTGCTTCTAGACAAGCCGATGTGATCTGTCCCGCTGTTGTTATCTTTAATCAACGAGAACCAGCAACGCAGTCAAATATTCTGCTTTAAGAGGAAGTTCGCCACTGAACGTTACGTCTGCTTTCTTAGAAGTGTTCGGCGGGCCTACGTCTTTATTATAAGTTTTATTATATATTATACGTCTACGTTTTTATACTTTTATGCTAGGTTTACTGGAATATGTTTTGAAATAACATGTGGTTTGTTGTGTCAAGGATGATTGACTCAGGATGTATGAAACGGAAATCCCTATGATAATCACACAAGAGGAGACCAGAACGAATAGAAGAAAGAGAAGACCAGAGCCAGTGAGTGAGGCAGAAGAAGAAATGAAGAAAGATTGAAAGAGGTAGAGAGAGAACGAGGTGGGAGGAAGGAAGGAAGAAAGGAAAGAGGGAAGGAAGGAAAGAAAGAGAAAGAAGAAAGAAAGAAAAGTAATCAACGAGTGGGTTTAGAAAGGCTGGGTGGAAGGATAGACGGAAGTAAGGAAGAATTGATGGATGGATGGATGGATGGATGGATGGAAGAAAGAACATGAACCTTTCTTCGGGGGTAGAACGAAAGAAAGAAGGTAAGAAGGAAAGAGAAAGAGAGAGAGTGAGAAAGGTAGAAAGAAAAAAAGAACGAAAGAAAGTCAATGAGTGGGATTGATGAGAGGAATAGGGAAAACAGAAATAGGAGAGGGTGAAAGATAGAGGATAGAAAGATAGAGAGTGAGAGAGGCAGAGAAAAAAGAAGTAGTAAGTGAGAGTGTGTTTTTAATTAATATATACAGTACTGTAATTTCTTTTTTGGACTGGGAATGAAACCGTTTTGATTGGGAGCTACGAATGTAACATTGGTACATGAACTGAACTCAAATAAAAACCTGATATTTACATATTTACTATATTAATATCGGCAACTTGTGTTACAAGAGGAAGTGTAGGTAGAAGGATGGAGTAGTGTCTCCGTTCCTCCTGACAGACCACTGGAGATCTTCTGAAGAGTTCCACTACTGGAAATATGTTTCTTGAAAGTAGCGGAAATACTTTCTGTCGTTTCTCACAGTTAGACGTCTAAAAATAATAGTTCTTTTTTTTTTCCATCCTGACCGCAGCGTGTCATTGACAGTGAGTGTGAAGGAGCAGACACACACACACACACACACACACACACACACACACACACACTCAAGACCTCAGCATTCCTCTCCAGCTGTTCCTGCTTTTTAACTGTCGCCGAGCAGAAATAATTGCCACAGAATGTTCCGGAGAAAAACTTTGCAACCAAATCTCAGCCAGAGGCCAGAAAGAGGAGCAGACAGCCAGAACAGATGCTTCACGCTTCCCCTTCTCAACCTGAGATGAGTTTGTTCATTCACGTTTAATACAAGTAAATATTATACGTGTATAGGTATGTGTACCAAGGTCTCCGGAAAAAAAAAACGAATTTCGCAGTGCCAAAAACGTGCAATCACACCTGTAAGAGAAACTGAAGTTACGATGGTGGAGAACAACATGGGTCATACATGAAGGTCATTCTGTGATAAATCTGGGAATTCTGGGAAATTATAGTCGACTGTAACAGAAAGACATGTGCCATATTTGTTACTAAACTCACTTTTTTGTAGCAGTTTAGCATCAAGCTAAGTGTTGAATTTTAGTTTAAGCAACTCTTGAATTTACCTTGTGTGTGTTTTTTGTTTTATGAAAATTGTTACATTTAGATGTTACGTTTTATAAAGGAATTAGTTTGCAGTTTGTTAAATTTTTTTTTAAAGAATTGGGTTTAATAAAGTGAGTGATTCTGAATATGGTGAAAGCAAAAACATAACCGCGTGTCTAGTTTGCTTTATTTTTTTTTGTATTCATTTTTTTAAATAAATGTACATTTTTAATTGATTTGTTTTGTATTTTATTTGTTGAAACAATCAGTATCACATAGCATTTTTTTTCAAGTCTATTTTAATCCCCGCTTTATGTTAATGTAAATTTATATTTGCAAAAAAAATCTATATTTTGAAGACTAATTTTGATTGGATACGTTGCGTCATGGACTGTTTATTTATTCTGTCTATTTGATCTCTTTAATTACTAATCCTGTCTCTACGGGGCTTTAGCGCTGAGGCCAGGAGTTTTTTGGTGCCGTGACCCGGGTGTTTAATTGTTGAGATCTTTGCCCATTGTCTGCCAGATGGGCACTTGGAAACTTCAATGGACTTTAATCTCAATGGATTTAAGAGTTAATGTTCCCAACACTGCTGGACATTTCGGAAATTGTACCGCTGGGGAAACGGCTACAAAAGCGGTCACGTTACAGTTGGCTCGCTTGGATTTTTTTTTTTTCTGACAATGGTGATGCTTTTTTTTTTTTCGGGGATGGAGGAAGTTCTCATATCCAAGGCATGACTTTACATTGATATGCAAAAGGAAATGTTTTGACTGCGCTCTGATATGTATGAGAATGAAAACTCAAGCCCAGTGTGTTATTTTAGTCTTCCTGAAATGGCTTTTCCGCTCCAGCAATAGTGATGGGGCTTTACCGACTCGATGGTGGATGGGGGAAAGGAGTTCCATAAGTAGAATATGATTTTGTTGTGTGTATCATTTTTGTTTTTTCGTTGAGCTCTAAAGGCCTCTGAAATAAATGGAGCCATTTGTACTTTTGCAGAAAGTGCACGCCGGCTAAAAAAAAAAAGCATACGTACGTAGTTGCATTTTACACCCACAACTTTGCAAAGCTTGATTTTGCTGATAGTGTGAAATTGGAAGTGGCTGTAGATGAGCCAACGTTCCTCTAAAATCAGGAAAGATGAGGAATATAAATTACCATTACAATAAATGAACGTACATGCTCATTGTCAGAACTTTGTGAAATACTCTTTTGTGATTTTTTTTTTTTTTTTTAAGAACTTGGATTAAAAAAAATGTTAAATGCACTGAACATGTTTGTTAGCGGTTAGCTTGGAAAAATGGCTCAACTTGAATGTGTAATTTTCAAAGTTGGTTGGTTACAGCAGTAATTTGCTGTATTTTTTGGACTATAAGTCACACTTAAAACCCTACAAAATATGCCAGTGTTACTTGTAAACCAAAAAAATGGTTGCTTTATGTGTGAAAAAGATTACAGCTTGGTTTCATGCATTGCTGAGGAAAGATGTGGTTCGGAAATTCAGCTGTTGCTTCTCTCTTCTCGCTCAGACCACTGTCTGGTCTTCAAAGAAGCGCGCGCACACACACACACACACACACACACACACACACTCAGCTTTTTTTTGCAAGAGATTTTATTGCTCCTACCCCCTGAATCAAAAATTGCATTGCTTCTTAAATTATGATGTTTAGGCACAACAACAAAAAATAGATAAATAAAACTTTTTTTTTTATTAACGTTTCTGGTTATAGTTTCTGCTCTATAGTCAGACTGCACATGTGCAGAGCAATTATTTCAAGCTCAGGCCTGTTTCAAGCTCTCTGTTTATCCGACACCATAGCAAAGTATTATTATCCCCTGAGAAGCGACCGAGCGTTTTGATTGTGTCTGTTTCATGGATTTTTTTTTACTTTTTGCCCGTGTTCTTTATTTTTGATGGTTGCACTAAGCTAAGTCACCGGGCGTGGTTTGTAGTCTCTCTTTGATGTAATATACATTAATTATAGTTTAAAAAATTGTATTTAGTTATTTTACTTCTTCCAGTGTTATTTTTGTCTATTATGTGTCGCGGCGTGTCTGCCTACAGACTATTGTTTAACATATACACGCACACATGTTCTACTGCATAGAGACGACGTGTTTTCGTCTATTTGTGATTGTTCCTGACTTGAAATATGGGAAAATGGTGGCTTATATTTACGATCATATTTGAAATCTGCGATTATAAGCACCCCCCAAGTTTATGAGCAAGAAAAATTCGAAAAAAAAAAAAAAAAAAGGTGCTTATATTCACGTAAATACGGTAACGGACCAGTTGAGAAAGCAGAACTTGCCGACAAGCCACAAAGAAGCACCAGTTTCAAACGTGACAAAAAAGGAAGCAAAAGTTTGGCTTTGTGTTCTCGTCCTGCCCGTGTTGCTTCTGTTTGTTGAAGGCGGCGGATTTGAGACCTCATTCAACCCAATCTGAGTGCGGGTCATAATCATGTAGTGACCTAGTAATTCATTGTCACGCCAAACACCAGGTTCCTCTCAGTCCACAAGCCTTCAGAGATGCAGGTCTCACAAAAGCATCAACGCGGAGGAAACCTCAAGCGACAAACGGCTCAAATATTTCTCGTTTTTTTTTCACCCAAGATGATGCCGCGTCATAATAATCCACTAGAGATTACAGCGAGGCTGACACACATCACAAACATCTCATAATGAATCTGTGCTGAGACGTGGGGCAGTCCTGACCCAGCTATGGAGCTAAAGGGATTCCTCTAATACTAAGGCCCCGGTATTTCTCAGAAGACGTGTGCGGATGTATTTTTAGCCTGGAATCTTTCTATGTTGCTGGACTTATGTTTCCGGTGGCCTTGTGCTTTGTCAAGTTTATTTAAAGCCTTTCTCGGTCCAGGCTGGTAACCTTGGATGAAGCTCCTGAAGTGCCTCCTGGTGGCTCCATGGCTGGATTTGCTCTGTCTTTAATTATGAGGGGTTGCTCTGAGTTTGTTTACAGCGTGGAGCTCAGAGAGGAACTAATCCATCATCCTGTTTGTCCACTCCAATGGGAGTCTCAAATAGCCTGATTTAGCTCTCGGAGAACACACTCCAATCAATGCGAACGGAAACACATTTGCTCCTGGTAAAGGTTAAGCAGTTGTTACGCATCTGATTTTTCATTTTGGAGTTTTTTTTCTCCAATAAAAAAATGCCATTTTAAAAGGCTTTTGCCAAATTGATAAATGTGTCCATGTATCTGTCTGTCTATCTTCAAAGAATTTCTATTACAAGAGATGAGTAACAATATAATATTTGTCTGTCTATCTTCAAAGGATCTTAATTACCAGTTAAATTCAAGTTATTATAAGCTGGCCTGAGTTTTGTGAGCCAGCTCATGTGTAGGGTTAAAGTAAGTGATGAGCTCACTGAGATATAGAAGAGCTAAACCGTTTAGTGCTTTGTAAATGATTAAACTAATTTTTCGATGACATAAATGCGATATGTAACAGGTCAACAGGTTAGTGTAGCGACATTAATACTGGACTAATATGATCACACTTTTTTGTTCTGGTGAGTAATCTAGTAGCGGCATTCTGAACTAACTGAAGTTTATCTATTAGTTGGGCAGGAGAACCTCCCAGAAGACTTAATATTATTGATAAACTCAACCGTTCATTCATAATTTGCATGAATGAATGAACAAAGTGTATGAAAATGCATTTTTCTTGTCCCACAGCTGCACGTCACGACAGCAGACAGAATATATAGAGGAACAAGTATATTTACAAGTGTATATTAATACATAAACACATCTAAATAAAAAGTAAATAAGTAAGTAAAACATAAATGAACATACACACAACCATAAAAAGCGCTTCACCCATCATAACTCCAGTTCAAATTATATAATGTCCGTCTGTCTGGCCTCGAATGACCCTGATTACAACAGATAAACAATAATATAATGTAATCTGTATGTCTTCAATGGACCTTAATTACAAGAGCTAAACTATGATATAATCTCGGTCTATCTTCATAGAACTTAAATTGCAAGAGATAAACAACAAAACAGTATATCGAAACACCATTATATAATATTTGTTCGCTTAATCGTCTGTTTATCTTGATTTTAAAATGCTTGCAAAATCATCACATTTACATTTTTTTACACGCTCCCTGGTACATTTTTGCCCGGCACAAATTCACTGGATCACAAATTGTCTGCATAAATTACGTGTCCCGCCTTCAGGCCCTAAGGCAGCCGATGTTATTACATTTAGTTATTTTAGGATGTTTATTTCTACTTCTATTGTAATTTTGGTGACAGTAACTTAAAAGTAATACAGAAGCAATGTAGCAATTCTGAGACGGTAATATTGTAATGAAACGGATTACTTTTTACAAACCGTACAATTTCTAACTTGCACAAAAACTTGGGCTGTGAAAGACCGAGATTATTAAATAAACGCAACGGGAGAAAAAAATGCAATGAAATTAAATTCTTGTAACTTGGTTTCCAAATTCAATATTTACTGGATTTCTCCCAGGCCCAGCTAATTTATCACGCCATCCGGAGGATTCTAGTGCACGCCAGGCAGAAGTAATTGATCCGAGATTCCCCAGGTTGTAGAGCAGAAGAGATGATGGCCATTACAGAACCATTTGAGCAGAATTATTAACGGCCCAGTGTGTCCGAGGGAAATATGAAAGCCTTGTGGACAGTGTCCGGGGACTCCGGTGCTTCATCATGTTTCACACTAACGACTGCGCCGCTCGGATTACGTCCTGTAGAGTGATCAGGCAGAAAGCCAGGCAGATGTGACGGGTGTGAGATGTTCCTACAGGTTCCTACGGCTGCTTGAGATCCTCGAAAACGCTTGGATTTCAATCATGTGTTTTCAAGGCCTTGAAAATGCTTGAATTTTAAATGAAGTGCTTGAAAATGTTGATTAGACTCCGTAGAAGTGCACGTTCTCGGCACCGGAAATTGTTCCCAAATTGTTTTTTAGAATGTGTGAAATTTGGCTTGGACGAACGGCAAAATGCTTTGTGACGATCTCCTGAATATTTTTTTGGTGTAAAACGTCTTTTCATTCCATAGGTGAAATAATTGGTCGTACGAGATTTCAACCCCATGTTCATACTAAACTTTAGAATAAACTTTAGCACATACAAAATTAATGCGTTAACTCAGTGTCAACGTCTGACGGCCTTGCGTTGGGTAATGTTTCAGATTTTAGTACTTCATTTGGTATTTAATATTATAATAGTATTTAATTGTATTTAAACATGAATTAAAAATCACTGTTATACCAAAATACAAATATAAAATGATTTAGCGTCTAACTGGAATGAGTACAAGAAAACTTGAAAAACTCAAAAATGGACCTTGAAAGTGCTTGAATTAAATCTTTCAGAAAGTGAAAGCTAAAGCAATGCTAAGACACGGCGCTAACGCTAGCCACAGGTGTGTGATGGGTTTAACAGCCACTCGTCTGATTGCTAATGGAGGAAGTGACATCATGCTCGGCTTTGGTTGGTGTCTGATCCCCAGCGGACCCCAAACACAGAGCGCAATCCTTCCGTATCATGGGAAGATAAAGATTTATTCTCATCAGTTGTTTAAACGGGATTAGTGTGCGGATTCCAGCTGGGTTTCAGATTTCAAGTGCCAACAGCGCTCATAATTCCTAGCAGGATAATTAATAATTAATGTGCTGAGATAAAAAACACTATTGTGTAATATTGTGTAATATCAGTGTACACAAGAACCAATTATATGATGTGTGTATGTCTTTAAAATACTGTAACTGTAAGAGAACTGTAAAATAAATATAGAGTAAATAAAAATAAAATAAAATAAAAATATAAAGTTCAAATATTGTAGTCGCATGATAATTTTTTCGCACAATTTTTTTTTTTACAAAATATCTATCCTCAAAAAACTGTTATTTAAAGGTGAATGCGATTATACAATAATTTTCTGAAATCATTGAAAACATGTTTTTGTCAATCAATACTGTGATCCCATAAATTACAAAGATAAAATGCAGTTAAGATAAAGATAAATTATTTATCTGCCTTTCTGTCTCTCTTCAAATTACTGTAATGACAAGAATAAAAAATAACCATCTGTCTGTCTGTATGTCTTCAAAAACGTTAATCAGAAGAGAAAGATAATGAAGTAATATGTCTATCATCGAAATACTATAATTACATCATGTACTGTAATATACCTTAGTTTGACCATCCGTTTACCTTCAAAATACTGTCAGTAAGTGTTTACAAGAAAGTTACAATTTAACTTATTCTATTAAAATACTGTATATAATATTTTGTGTTATTTGATTTATTATAAGTTTTTCACAAATTGACAGACTGAGATGGAGAGGGTGATGCCGTCTGCTGGATAATCGACAGCTTTTAAATCCGTGATTACTGATGACGGCCACCGAGCTCAGAGAGAGTGTTACTCCAGTGTTACTCGAGCGTTACTAGTCTTCTGCTCAGACTGAGCTCGGTCAGCTTTCAGAGCTTCACTGATCCACATATATACAGCTTCATATAGATTCATCCACAAACGCTACTTCTCCGAAACCCATTTCTTGGATTGACGTCTCCTTTATTGGATAGAAAGGGATGAATGAAAAAAAAAAATACATTATGCTTTGAATGGATTTTATTGAAAGTAGAATAAATATTTTAACAATTTAATTTAGTTTGCCACTAAGGGAAAAAAATAATATCAATGTATTATTTTTAATATAAAGTTACGATTGAATGTTTTTTTTATATATAATTTTTATAATAATAATAATAATGTGTATAAGTGCATCTAATACTAAGTCATAAAATCGGAATAAAAAACCATGTGGCTTCTTTTAAGACAAATCGCTTCTGTTGCCCCTTCTTACAACGTAACAGGTTTATGTAACACGTGTTTATGCTTTATTTTAACGTTTTGAAAGAGTTAAAGAACTGCGTGCAGCACATGCAAGCTTCTCATTGGCTTTTCCGAGGAACAAGTTCATCTGACGATTCTGATTGAAATCACACTTTTGACTTTATTTTCGGTTTAGAGAGAAAAAAATTTATCGTTTACTTAATGTGACCAACAAGTTGAAACCAACATCGGCACCCTCTAGTAGAACGCTAGTAGAATGCCATGGTGTTCTATTAGAGGTTTTAAGGTATTTTTTTTTTTTTTTTTTGAAAATTGAAATGTTTTAGTAGAATTTTTCATAAATTTCAAAAACTACGCATGCTATAAGGGTTTTTGTTCCAACGTATTTTCTGCGCATTCAGGCGACTCTGTATGTCAAACCAGCGACTCCATCCCTCCGTTTCTATCGGAGATGGTAGATTAACGGTATCGCTTGATGAATCGTTCGGCTGTGATGGGAACGTGGGAACAGACAGATAGAAAAGCAGGATGGATTCATACCCTGCGCTGACCACCTTGATTAATGGTTTGCTGGAGAGGTCAGTGGAAGCGTCAGCAGACCAGTGCAAACCCCTCGGCTACACACTTGTTTGACCAGCACCCCCACACTGTCTGCCAAATAAATAAACAAC
>MU204349.1:3597138-3607138 GCA_017309775.1 Paedocypris sp. Pulau Singkep | reverse complement strand
TTTTATTTATTCAGGGTCTGAATAAATGTTTGCACTGGCGAATTCTGGATTTTTTGCACAGAAGTCTGAATTTGGCCTGAGGTGCATTTACATAATGTAGCAATATTCATATAATTTACTTAGATTGTCTTCCTTGGTGTTCTCTGTGATCTGGAGAAAAGAGTTTGAGAGATACGTCTGGAAAGCATAATAAAAGCCCTGTGCTTTTAAAAATGGTTTGTTTTATCATTTTAAAGTACTGTACTATATTTTTAGCTCTTTACATTTTCAGCTGCTTTTTTTTATTCATTTATTGTTTTTTTTTCCCATTTCAATTTCTGACTGTTATTTGGTTTTGGATTTAAAGTAACTAACTCTGTACAGCTTTACTTTTATTACATTTTATTAAAAAGTGCCTTTCCGGAACTTCAAGGTCACTCTACATAAAAGTAATATTGTAAAACAAAAAGTATATTTCTACATTAACGTATATTACTGTAAAAGTACATTATTAAATATCAAAAGTACAATTTCAATAACATAACTGCTACATCTCACCGACATTAAATACTGTATTACATTGAATCCGTTATGGTGTTATAAATGTTCACACAGTTCCAAACAAATACTTAAGTACGATTGCACATTTTTCAAAATAAACGTTGTTCCAGTATTACAGTTGTATGGTGTTACACAGACTTGCCTTTTTTCAGACACATTTCACGTACAATTCCACACAAAATTGGTCACATCATGGCAACCGCATGTGCACCTCAAATGTTGTGTATAGTGTGTCATTGTTAAATGAATAGAGCGTGTGTAATACACCACGATCAGTTTGCGTTATCGCATTGCATGAAACCGAGTCTCGCTCTGTGGTCCAGGCAGCAGGAAACGACCGCGTCCCCAGAGACGAGTAGTGATGTCACTCGGCCTGTGATTTCACACACACACACACACACACACACACACACACACACACACACACACGGTAGTGGAATGCGTCTCCTCTAAACATCTGTCACGAGCAGAATCATCAGCATTTTTATAATCGCTGTCCGCACTATCGCTTTAAATTTCCCCCGATATGCAAATCAGCGCGAGATCGATCACCATGACAACCAATCAACACATGGGATGGCTTCTGTTGCCGTAGAGACACAAACAGCTGATCGAAGCTGACGTTTATATTACACAGCAGCTCCAGATGCTGCTTGCCTGTGATTGGTCGGTTGGAGGGCACCGATGACAGTCCAGTGACCCGGGGAAATTGTTTCCTGCTCGTCTGCCCTCAAGACTCAACAATGGGAGGGATTTTTTTTTCTCTTCTTTTAGGAATTTCGAAAAATCGTGATGATTTGTTTTCCTCTCGCTTGGAATGAATCGGACCGTTATTTGTGTCTCGTGGCCGGATTTATTTAGAGACGCTGTTTTTTCTGAGATTAACCAGTAGATTGCTGAACTAGATGTTTCGATCATTTTTAATTCACCGTCAACACAAATGATTGAACGTGTATTTAAATAGAACCCCCCCCCCCCGCAGAGGTTTTTTAATCCGCCCGATCGGATCATTGAGCCGCTGAATTGAACTTTCCAATCGTTCTGAGGCTTTTTGTGAGCCGGAGTAACCGAGAGTTATTTTTACTAAGCAATTCTAGTGAGTGAAGTGAAACCGAATGAAAGTGAATGATTACAGATCGGGTTTTACGACGCCATCGTCCAGGTTCAAAAGTTCGGTTTGCTTGGTTTTTTAAAGCCACGTGTCACAGATTAAACCGTCCTGTTACATGTTTCCCTGTGGACTGTCTTAAAACACTGAGCTTCCTGTCCCGGGACGTCCCGAGGTAAAGCCAGACGCCTTCACTCCAGTGACAACACATGTCGGGTCTGTCATGTTCCCCACGCACAGCCGGATCCGACAGGAAAACATGACGAGACACTCAAAATGAAAGAAAACTAATGATGATGAGAAGGATGATAATAATAATAAATAACAATAGATTATTATTATTATTAATAATAATAATAATAATAATAATAATATCAATATAACGGTCATATCTACTACTATTACTACTTCTACTACTACTACTACTACTACTAATAATAATAATAATATATAATTTGAACAATCATAGTAAAATGTATAATAATAATAACAACAACAACAACAACAACATAATAATGCTATGTTTAATAATGTTACTGTAATAAAATAAACCACAATAATATGTTAAGTATTGTTATAGAATTGTTTATTAATATTATATAATATTATTCTTATTGTGGTTTTTGTTGTAACATTATTAAACATAACATTATCAAATTAAATCACTTTTATTTTCATAGCGTGTGAGCTTTATGTTACTATTGTTATTATTGTTACTATTATTACTATTGTTGTAATTATTGTTGTTGTTGTTGTTGTTGTTGTTATTATTATCATAATTGTTATTATTGTAATGCTATAAATAATATTGCAATTATTACTATTTTTTTTTACTATTGTTGTTATTCTCATCCTATTGGCATTAGTGTTATGTTCATTATTACTACAATTATTATTGTTATCATTATGGTATTATTATTGTGGTTGTTGGTATGTTGGAAAAAAACAATGTGTTTGAAAATGCAAAATAGCATTGATTTTTTTTATTCTTACTTCTTCTCATAAGCAGCTACGTAAAAAAATGTCCCAACGCTGAAGATGAGTTATCACCACAGCCTTCGTCAGCAGAAAAAGCCCAGAGTTCTTACCCTTATGATTTATTCAGGAGATGCTTCTGCGTTTCTTCTGAGTTACTGCGTGTTCTTCTTCTGAGAGCAGACCAGGCCTGAGCTCTTACACCAAATGTTCCTCTGCACCAGTGACCTCTGGGAAATGCAGTTTTTTGTTTTTTCAAAGCCACAGATTCGCTGTGAGGGTTCGTGTGGGCAGCTTCAGATGAATGGATCTGGAGACGCAGCTCCAGGAACGTAATGGAGCTTGCATGACTTATTTTCTTCTAGTTGTTGCCAAGGACCACAGCTTCTCTCCTGGGAGCTGGACCGGCGCTTTTCCAAACTCATTCCTGGACCACAAATGGTTTTTCCAGAGCTTGCGGAATGAAACACACAATCCTGAAATTCCAGTGGAAAAATAACCTCCTTTTTCTAATCACTGTTCTTTAAAGTAGCGCAATCAAATAAATTTTTTTTTTCTTGCCAATGTTCGTGTAGAAAATATAGTCAAAAACAAAAAAAATTACTTTTTTGTCGTCTTTTGGCGACACAGCTAAAAAATCTGTGAAAACCTACAAAGGCCATGAAAGTGTGAGTAGCCGAGCTTTTAATGATTTACTGTAATACTTCATGTCACGTAATCATTTAAAATCTCGGTTTTTATGCCTTTGTGACTTTGACTTTTGTATCATTGTCTATCTAACTACTTTAGTTAGCTATTTAAAATGAAAAAGCCTAATTGAGTCTTAAATTAAATTAAGTCTTTTTAATTGAGAATTGTTGTATATTGTATACTCAGTGTATCACTTTGTCATATCCACATACACATTTTACACAAATGTTCTCGACCAAAATCACAAGATTAATCTAGTACCGGTACATGGTTTTATGACTAATAAAAATGAAACAAAATAATATTAGGGTAATTCATGGCGATTCCACAAATTCCAACTCATTGAAAAAAGGATAAAAAAAAAAAACAACAAGGGTTTGTTTGTGCCTATGGTTGCTATGGTTTTGGTAAAACAGAAACTTGCGTAATATTCCACTTCCTGCTTTGTGAGCGTCTACTTTTTGGATTTGCTTCTTGAATTGATCTGCGAGCCACATTGTTTCATCACATTTGAATATTATTGGTTATGATTTTCATTATCTAAGCATTGCAATGTGCCTTCGGGTGCTATTATTGTTTACACATTGTTTTCTATGATATATTATTTTCATTATAGTCGACTTTTGATTTCTGTACTGTTAATTGATTTCCTAAATTGTCAATTACACTGTTCAACCACAGGGGTCGCTGTTGAGCTTTAGGAGTTTTTTTTTTTTTGCTTTTCGTTTTTTTGAGTCTTTGCTGAAAAGGAAAGATCCCCGTCTCTGAGAGCCAACAAAACCCTCCGTCTCCTCCTCCACAAAAGATCAACATATCTTCCCAGGCCCCAGTTTACGCTTCTGATTATCTGTCTATTTAGCTTGAGGAGGTGGTCTTGAATCCGGCTTACTGGGCTTCTGTTGGATGATACTTGCCTACACGTTTAGGTTACTAAGTGAAAATGACCAAGAGCCGATTGTTCGGAGAGAGCGGAGCCTGGTAAAATATAAATCTGCGTTTGTCTGCCCTCTTGTGGCCATTAGTTGGATTTTTCAAACAATCTGGGAACTGCCTGTATTTTTTTTAAACGCTTTTATAGCGACGATAATAATGTAGACATCACACTCTACTCTTAAATCTACACAGAAAACCATTTATATTTCACCATTTAGCATGTTCTCTGACTGATTCTGCCGGTCGCTTTACATTTGACCTTTTTGATATTCACCATCATCCCATTTTTTTCCCCCTTTTGTGCCTCCGCAGGGAAGTGCGTTTGGTCCATGAGGGCTCCATTGTGATGTATAATGGCTCCAGTGCTGGGGTCAGAGGTCACGGGGTCAGAGGTTGCTCTGGCCGTCTCGCTCACGGGACTCGTGGTGTTCCTCCTGCTCTCCGTTCTGCTGCTGATGCTGTGCGCGAGCTGCCAGGGGTCAGTGATGATACACAATCATACCTTTAAAACATTATTACATGTGTTCACTTAAGGCCAAACCAAAACATCTGTGTTTGTTAAAAACGGTAAACTGTGTTAAAAACGGTACCGGCGTTTGAATAGTAAACCATTAATTAAAAGAGATTAAATGGTCGACATAAATTGTGTGTTTTACATATATATTTCATAAAAACAAAACTTAACTTCATATACTGAACATTTTTACATTTATTGGTCACAAACACACACACAATATTATTATTAATATATTTTTACAGTATAGGTGTATATTGTATAAATTCCAGCTAATTACGATACATTGGAACCAGATCATTATCTATGTATTTATGTGTTTTTGTATTTACATACAAACATATGTGTTTGTAAATACCAATGTTTTGTAATGTAATGTAATTGTAATGTAATTGTGTGTAAATGTATATAGATAAAAAGGAATATATATATATATATATATATATATATATATATATATATATATATATATATATATTGACACACACACATATTTGTGTATATACTTTTATATTTATTTACACAGTATATATACACAGTATACACAGTATATTATGTAAGACAAAAGCTGTTTTATATGTATAAAGGAATGCATTATTTTGAAAGCTTGTTTCAAACTTAAACTGACTAATTTCTCAAATGGATTGTGATTTCTGCAAAGCTTTATCCTCATTTCGCCACTTTTCCTCGTCCCAGACAGCAAAGCCGTCGTAATCACACCAGGCTTAGTTCACAATTCGATGTCGGCCTTTGAAAGACAAACTTATCGCAAGAGATTGAGATGCATAATCGACACACTTAATCCAAATGTGCCAGTAAATCTCTCCTTTCCACTCCACAGGCAGAAGAAGGGAAGTGGACCTGGAGATCATGAGAACCTGATGAACGGGGTACGTACAGTACGGTACAGTACACAATCACAATCACAATCAACGTTACTGGCCAAGTAGCAAGTGACAACAAGGAAATGAGCTTGGTCTGACTCCGCCTTTTCCCCTCTATTTTGCATATTTTAACGTAACTATATTAGTGCTGTCAAATGATTAAAAATGTTCAACTAGTTAATCGCACTTCCCTGACCAAATTAATCGCGATTAATGGCGATTAAATGACTAAAGCTTGGAATAATGGATAATGAGGCGTAATATGTAAATGAATGTAAACTCAACACTAAATATGCACTAGTCTAAATACTGCAATATAATTTAGTATAATTTTTGTTCAATTTGCAATATTTTTTTTTTTGTTTTTTAACCCTCCGAGGTCGAGTCACTCTTTATTCAATATAAAACACACAAAAAAGTCAATTTTGGACTTACATACTATGTGTTATACATCATTTGAAAGTTTGAAGTACCCATTTTTCAGGTTACACTCTTAATAAAAACAGGGCATTGTGTTTTTTGTAAAAATACATAAATAACAATAATAAAACCTATAATAAATAATATTATAAATATTAATATAATAAAAAATAATAAAAGCCTTTTCGTCAGCTGAAAACAAAATAACTTAAAAAATACTCATCGCTCTAACATGAACCACGTGTCTTAGAATGCACATAAATAAATTACATAAAGCTTAGAATGTCTGTTTGTAAATATAAGTGTAAGTAAATACAGTATTGTCTTTATCTGATCCCTATGAATCTACAGTGGCGGCTTGTTGAACAGAGATTTGAATCCGACGAACAAGTTACGTATTTGCAGTTGAAACGTCTAAACAAGGTCGAGTCTCAGTTTGAACAAGTCCATCCAAGAACATTCAAAACACCTGGAGATCGATGCGACAAGCAAGTGTCTGTCATTAAACGCTTTCACCTGCTGCTATTTCGGCGCAAAGTAATCACTCTGAGCTTCTGATCATAATGAGCCACACCTGGTGACACTAGTCTATTCATTGCATTTTCAAACCGAAAGTGAAAAAACTGCCACTGTGATTAATGGCGTTAACAAAAATGTATTCGATTAAGCACTTCAAATGAATCGCGTGTGTTAACTAGTTAACTTTGACAGCCCTATAATATATAAATATAAGAAGAAAGATCGCATGACGCTTCTGGTGTTTATTGTGGGAGACGGTGCGACTCCATCCCGAATCCTTCGTTGAGCGAGTCATCGTGGCCCAATTCCAGGATGACGGGACGGGAACGTCTTCATCGGTTTTCATCAGAACGTGCTCTTGTTTCTCGGCTCGGCGGACATTGTGAAATCCTGCGTTTGTGGTCGGAAGGCGGTTAAGCCGACAGATTAGCGCTTGTGTTTGGCCACAGGGAGACGAGGAACTTCACGCTCCAGTCGCCTTCTCTCCGGGTCTGATGCCTCCGAGTGGGTGTCTGTGCGGAATGATCCGGAGTTCAAGAGTTCAGGAGATGCTTAGAAATCTGGAGATTAGTGTGACCCACTGAAGGCACAGCACCACTATTACACACACGCATAAGCAGCTGTGCGTGTGTGTGTGTGTGTGTGTGTGATACAGTGAAGGGTTGTGCGAGGGTCAGGTCTGCATTCAGACAGATGGCTCTTTTTGGACGAGGGTCCGCGACCTTTTATTTTTTTTTTGTAGTCGTGTTTCACCAGTGAAGGTTACAAAAAACACCCAAGAGAGTCTTTGCTAAGTGTCAAACTTTCAACTCGGGTGAACGATTCCAAATTATTTCCGAAATTGATTCATTTCCCAAAGTGGGATGTGTAAAGTCATTCTGTCCTATTAAATTTATTCAATTTATTATTAAAAGAGTTTTAACAAGTTGTTATTATTATCATTTGTATTATTATCATTATTTTATTATCATACCATATTTTAATGCCATATTTTATTCAAATTTTTTCTAGTTTTAGTGTTAGCAAGTTGTTTAAAAATTTGTTACATTTATTCAAAATTATTTATTTTTTTTTTTTTTAAGGCGATTTTATTTATATATGCGACCATTTTTATTAGCCAGAAGGTTTTGCTTTCCCAAAAAGCAAAGTACACGCCTGTTGTGATTTTGAATATGTTTTCAGATTATATTTGCTATTATTATCACTTTTGAAACCACCAAATGTAAAAAATAAATACCCGGGAGACATTTTCAGAATAACTATGTTTTGAACTCAGATTAACAATGATGTATAACCCAAATGTTTCTTTTTTGAAAATGGTCTAATTTATTAAAAATGGACCACTTTCAACCAGTTGATGTTAGCAAAAAGGATTTGCGTACCCATATGTGTTTGGAGTTAGAATAACTTTGTAGATTATATTCGCAATCATTTTAACATCGGTAAAACTAGATTAGATTTAGCAATTTGTATCTACAGAGCTAGATTTAATGCAGCAATGGTTTTAAAAATTCATCTCCCCGAATGTTTTTTTCCCAAACACAAACGTTTTTCATACGGGGTTGTCTTATTCAGAAATTATCCATAATGTCCAGCGAATCAAACACACCGTAGAATGATATTGTCTGGATTCATTCATCCATTTTCCACCGTTTTTACCATTTCTGGGTCATGAGCAGATCCCAACAAAAGCAATATTTAGATGAAAATTATTGGCTAGTAGTTTTAAAGCACACACACACACACACACACAAACACACACTTGACATCACTTGTCATTTAAAACAAATAAATGCATGTTTAATATATTTAAGGAGTCTGCCTCCACTTACATGGACCACTAGAAGACACAAGCCCCACTGGTTTGCTGCTTCAAGTTCTCACAAAGTTCATCCCGTCATAAAATATTAACCCTTCATCCTGAAAAAGTGTCATGTAAATATGGCATTATCATCAATAATTCACCCAACAACTGACTTTTTGTCGTTAACGTGGAGACGTTTTTTTTTTATTTTTTTAAAGCCTGCTCAGACATCTACGGAACGTCTCTTCTGGCTGATGGACGTCTCCAGGCTCAACCTTTCCACGTATAGTGTGTTCCTCATGTCTATACACTGAGGAGAACTTCATCTCCATCACGGGCCTGACAGGCTGAATGGGACCTTGTTCTCGCCGTGTCAGAGCTTTAACCTTCCACATCTGAAGGACTCCATCACCCTGGCAACAGGTTCTTTTCGATTGGCTGCCACTAGATGGTTCCAGAAAGCCACCAACCCAACACTGTTGCGCAACGCGATGCGGCAAACAAAGATCCGACGTATACATCGCACAGCATCTCCGTTATAAACGCTGCTTTATTATTAAAGTCCTGCTTTTATGCTTGAACCATCTTTTCTCGGGAAAAAATTCCTCGTGAAAAAGAGCTTTGTTAGTCTGTGGATCGTTTCGCCTGTTTAGTCCACAACGTCAACGTAAAGATCTTTTGCATCCATCAGTTGTGGAGGCATCCACGTCATATCTTCACACTAGTGCTGTCAAACGATTACATTTATTAACTAGTTAATCGCACTTCCCCTACCAAATTAATCTCAATTAATCGCGATTAATCACAATTAATAATGTAGTGTATTGTATATTGTTAAAAATTAGTATTAACAATTATTAATGACATGAACAAGTATAGAATCTTGTAATAATGGATATTGAAGTGTAAAATGTAAATTAATGTAAACTCAACACAAAATAAACACTTGTTTAAATACTGTAATATACCGTTTTGACTAAAGAACACAATGGGTCATAATAGGTCATAATAATTAAAAAAGAAATAAGTAATTTTTTTTTCGAGGAAAAGAGGAAACGGATATGTATTTGTATATTTGTGTGGCACTGATAATTAGTCTGGCTGAAAGCGCTGATCACACATTTTTAACTAAAGGAACAAAAGTCTGACACGTGGTCTGTGCGCAGTCGTCTGAGAGACTGAATAATTGAATTGCACTCTATTCTTTCTATAAGTGCGCCGTGATTTCAGTTTGCAAAAAACTACACAAAATACTGAATGATTTTGAAGTGAAACTCAAAACCCGGAAAAACAGGCAGAACCGGAAACACCGGAAGTGTCTGGAAAAAGTGCGATTGATGCCATTGAGAAAATTTGACACGATTAAACAAAAGTAATTAATTCACGAGTTAACGCGTTAACTTTGACCGCCCTGCTTCACGCACAATGTTTTGTGTGATTTCTCCACAGGTCTCGGAGAAGGAGACGTGCAGTCAGTCGCTGGAGAGTCACGGGACAGACATGGCCGTCAGCAGCTCTCACAACGGACCCGGCACGACCGGAACCGGTAAGTTCACCTCAGAAACCATCACACGGACGCTCGCCCAGCTAACCAGCAAATCCTTGAAAATGCT
>MU204349.1:3555653-3588235 GCA_017309775.1 Paedocypris sp. Pulau Singkep | reverse complement strand
GGTGTGTGTGTGTGTGTGTGTGTGTGTGTGTGTGTGTGTGTGTGTGTGTGTGTGTGTGTGTGTGTGGTCAGCGCTTGTTGTTTTGACGCCTGTCGAGCGCAGCATTGTTTGCTCACTGCATCCTGTTTTTCTTTCAAAATGGCAAAATAATCAATTAAATCATTTCCATAGTCATGTTTTCGCTTCTATCTCCACTCACGTGTAAACATTCTTGCGAAGGTTTAATAGTTGATGGCACTCCAGTGTGTTGCACACTTGCGTTTAGGCCTCGAGAATGACTTCATTTACATGACTAAATCTGCTGTTTTTTTTATTACATCTACTTAGTAAGTATTTTTGTTTGCAGTCATATCTCATTTTAAAAGTTTAATAAATCAGGTTTATTTTGCAACCTCGTAAACCATCTACATTTTAACTCAAACACTGAATAAATCATTTAGGAAAAATTGACCACGTGACAATTTAATTTGACCTGGATTAAGACTAGATTTGAGCAGATTAGTTTTTCCACGTTTTGGTTTATAACCAATCCCAGGCAATATATGATGATTGATCCTCAGGGTGTCACGGAAGAGCGGCGCGTGCCGAGCGCTTTATCTGTCTCTTACTACGATCATTAATCTTTTTTTTTCTTCCGTTCATGAATTCTTCCCTTCATCGTAGGCACAGTTCATTCAAATCTGAATCTGTTGCACTGTAATTTCTGCAAATACTTTCCAGAACAATCGACCTGTATACACTCGTCAAAAAAAGTCATTTTTATAATATATAATCCCATACGACCAGCCATTATGAGCTCTGCGGTGTAAACAAACAAAAGTAAATAAAAGGAAGGAAAGGAAAGTGAGGAAATGGCAATATAATGCATAATAATAAAACAAAATAAAAATAATAAAAAAATAAATAAATAAAAGCACTAGATCACGGCACAAACCGATAGTGATGTTCTCCAGGCGTATTTATTTATTTATGGTTGTGTAACAGTATTCTGTTGTGATTGCTGCTGGTCCAATCAATTCTCGCCGTTTCTTTACGCTCATTGATCAATACAAACGTGCCGGATTGAATCTTTATCACATGCGGGTGATGTATCTGAAGCGGGGGTGGGGGGGTGCGGGGGTCCCGGGGCAGCTGCTGAGTAACGGCAACAAAACGCGGCTCTACGGAGGGTCCCGCTGGGAGTCTGTAGGCTGGCGAGGTGCCTGGATCCCGAACGGAGTGCCACGGGACTTAAAGGAATGCCACTTGTTGACTCGCGGGGTGGGCGGGGCTTCTTGAGCGTGGCATCGACAGACAAAGGCAGGCTGGATTTTTGTGTTTGTTCCGGCGCCGTTGCCCTGCTTAATGACTAAATGCAATTAACACCAGCGTCTCGGTGTAACTCTTTGCGTTCCGGATGAGAATGTTTTTTTTTTTTTTATTTGTTATTAGTGCAGCTTATGAGAATATTGACAACTGGGAGAATATTTAAAAGGAATTTAAATATGTTTTTAACGTGTGTGTGTGTGTGTGTGTGTGTGTGTGTGTGTGTGTATAACCCTGACCATTTTTTAATATATTTATTCTACTTCTACAATTTGGTTGAATATATTTAAATAAATGGAAATTTAGTTATTGTTCATATATTTAAATTGTTCTGTCTTTTTTACATTTTTTTTTTACACCAGCGTCTCGGTGTAACTCTTTGCCTTCCGGCTGAGAATGTTTTTGTTTCTTTTTTATTAGTTATTAGTGCAGCTTATGGGGCATTTGTGGGTGGGTAGAGAGAGACATATGGATGATGTGTGTTGGCATCGGCACTTCACTTTGCAAAATAAGCGAAACACCAATAGATAACAAAGTGAAACGTTTTCCTGCTGTTGGATGAGTTTAGTTTCTTTAAAAATCCAAATCGATCGGATAGTTTAACGGACAAATGGGCTGTGACCCATTTTGCGTGGTTTTACAGTATGTGCTTCTTCCAAGCATGAAATTTGGCCTTTTAAAGAAATGGCACCAAGCACAGACCTGTTTTTTTTTTTTTTTTTTTTTTTTTTATATACACATGTCGACAGCTCGAACTTAATAATGTGTGAAATCTGAACTTGTCAACTGTGCATTTGTCATCCGAGTTTGTGCATGGCAGGGTACCACAATCTGTTCATCTGGGTAAAATATACAGACTGGCGTTTTAACCTTTCACATAAATATTCATGTGCGTACGTATGACTGTAATCGGAGGGACTAGTGTTATATTTTCCACATTTATCCAGCGATTCTGATATTTCCGGCTTCACTATGACCTTATTCCTAATTCCAGATAAGCGAATGAGAAATCGGATGCCTGGATTGATTCACTCAAATGCGAACGTAAATGGTTTTGATCTTTTAAAGTATTTGGCTCATTGAGAGCAGTGATCCAGAGCTCCTCAGTCATTACTACTGAACGTTGTTTTGGGATTTTGTCCTTTATTAAACAACTTTGTGATATCTACATGGTCATTTTGCATTTTTCTAACCATTACTAGCTATAACGTACCTTAACTAACATTTGTGTTTTCTTAAATGCAGTGTCTTGATAAATTCAAATATTTCTGTAAAATGTAAAAAAAAAATGTATATATTTAAAAAAACAAACAAAATAAAATTATATATATATATATATATATATATATATATATATACATACAATTTTTTATTACATTACATTTTACAGAAATAATTGAATTTATTATTTTTGTAAATATGTATTTTCCACTATATAACTATATACATTATTTGTATAATTTTAAATATTTAATTAATATGTTTTTGTGTGTGTGTTAAGGAAAACATATTTATTTTGTATTCATATTTTAAAGTGTGTGTGTGTGAGCATGTATGTTGTTGTTTTTTTTTTTTTTTTTAGCAGAATTAAGGATACATATACGCACATTTAAAGAACGGCTAAAATGACAGTATAAGAAAACTTTTGTCTTTTAATGGGGAGTGTATTTCTTTTTGATGAATATTTTTCTCGCGCCTCCTGCTCTCAGAGTGACATAAATGGGTGTCGAGGCAGGACATTCGTCTCTATTAATGTCTTTAGAGCAGATCAGCTTGATACGCGTTTACTTTTCGCCGCCGACTGTGACTGCGGCCGTCGTTTCTGCTTGTGCGAGCAGTTTTCAGCCTCGTCTTTGTCTCTGTTTGCCCTCCGCAGCGTGAGGTTTAGTAAACCGCAGCGTTTGTCTGGGCGTATAGTTGAGTGAACGCAGACGAGAAGCTGCTCATCTGTGCATTAGTGCTCACGGGTGGTGGTCGTCTCACGCTACGGGCCAAACACCACGCCGAGGGTTTGTCTTCATCATCTGTGCGAAGACGAACAGATCAACTTACCGTATTTACGCGAATATAAGCACCCCCATGATTTTCAGGCACAAAAAAGAACATTTTTTTTTTTCATTAACGTTTCTGGTTCAATTACGTTAATATTCTCTTAAAAATACTATTTTGTCTTTTACATTATAAACCTAACTTGTGACTTGTATCATTTAGATCATTTTACTTGTACCGTTTTACTTGAATAATATATAACAAAAAGTCAATTCTAGTGATCAGGACTTCATTTCCCAAGATCCTTTGCTCTACAGTCAGACTTCGCACATGTGCAGAGCAATTGTTTCAAGCTCAGGCCTGTTTCAAGCTCTCTGTTTATTTGACACCATAGTGAAGGATTATTTATCCCCTGTGAAGCGACCAAGCATTTTGATTGTGCCTGTTCCTTATTTTTTTATTTTATTTTTTTTTTTACTTCTTGCCCGTGTTCTTTATTTTTGACTGTTTCGACTCTTTCTGTCAAGCTTATACTGTAGCACGTCTATTTATAATAATTATTTAACATTATATAGACGCACACGCGCCGCTGCATAAAGACGACGTGTTTCCGTTATTTTTTTTTTGTAAATGTTCCTGAGCTGAAATACGGAAAATGGGCGATTATTTGAAATTGCCCTGTATAAGCACCCCCCAAGTTTTTAAGTGTCACAACTTCGAAAAAAACGGGCTTATATTCGCGTAAATATGGTATATGATTTCCACAGCAGATTAGATGTTTATAGACGAATCCATTATTTACCTTCATCTTAAATGCCTTCTAATCCCGTCTACTCAATTATGTTCCCCGGCAGCATGTTATTTCCACATATAAGACCTCATTAGAAAGACCAATGGAACTGTTGAAGGTGTAGACTGCAGGCAAACGGGGTCCGCGTTTACAGTCTAGACGCTGCGGGGATTTACTACTGTGTTTACCGGCATCATCTCTGTTTCCCTCCGCAGAGCAGCTGTAATGGTGGGCAGCGGGACGGACCCTCGCAGGGGCAGAACGGGGCCGGGCAGAGAGAAGCGCCCACCCTCAGTCCCGAAGAGGCCGAGAAAGATCAAACCCGCTCTGTGTCTCTGCTGGAGCAGAAGCGCAAGGTGGTCTCCTCCAGCATCGACGTACCTCAAGCCAGGTAATGAGGCCGCCCCCTGCTGACGGAGATGAGAACTGCCATAACTCGTTTACGTGATTTGCATAATGCGCTCATGCGATTTGACGGGACTTGAACTTTCGACCTTTGGTGATGCGGACATTTTATTCAACGAGCCATAAAAAAAAGCAGAAACATTTTTTTATTAATATATACTAGGTGGACGGAAAAGCGGTGAGTTATATGGATATGGGTTTTGCAATACCAAGTATACCAGTACACATTAATGAATGTCATTTTTGTTTATGTAAATAAACACTTTACTGTGGTTTAACACAAAAGTTGTACGTTTCGTTGCAACTTTTAATTACACAGAAACAGGCTGAATTAATAGATCACGCACAAGGCACAATAATTCATTAATTAAGTCTAATCCGCCTTTAAGATTCGTAAAGACGCACACGCAGCGCTCTTTCTGCTTATTTTTTATTTTTTTTTATCAAAGTCGTTTGTAAACACTAGATTCACTAATTTGCACATAGCAAAGTTTACAAACGAGGAACAGAAAAAAGCTGCTGCTGCCTCTCTCTCTCTCTCTCTCTCTCTCTATTTTTCTTTCTCTCTATTTTTCTCTCACTCTCCCTGTCTTTCTCTCTATTTTCTGACTAAATGTGTGTGTGGGTGTGTGTGTGTGTGTGTGTAACCCTTCATGATTGTCCCGTTAAATACTCTATTGAGCATTTTCGGAAATATTGATTTTCATGTTCAATATTTGTTTCGATTCAAACTCATGCAAAAATAATTCAAAGCCTAATTAGCAAGGCTCTGCCTGGGGATGATGCTGTTGTTCAGCTATCGATGTCTCTGCGTTTAGATCGATGACTTCAGTCCATTTGTGCGACCCGTTACGTTAAAAACACACAAACAACCGAGTTCTAGTCGATTATATCTGGAAAACTCTGGTTCGTCTTGCTGTCTGCCTGAGATTTATATCCATGTTGCTCATACGAACGAGGCTTAATGAACTGGTATCAAATAGCAAGATAACCTGAAGAGAAACAGTGTTTTAAAGTTCTCCGTTATCTCGAATCTCAGCCTGATGGGGTCTGCAGTTTATCACATCTGTTTCCTGTCTGAAATCTACCAGGTTTTTCCCATTAGTTTATTAGATCTCATGTGTATTTAAATCCTGTCCATATTTGCCTAATGTATTTTCCTTGTGTGTGTGTGTTTTTTTTTCTCCGCTTGGCGTACATTTTCCAAAACACGTGTAGATGATGTTCTTGAGGTTTGTTCCATGCAGATTTTATAAATGTAGGATAGATTTTGCGAAGCTTGGATCCATATTGTGTTGAGTGTGTGTCTACAACTAGATTGTTCCATCCCACTATAGTAACTTCAGGGATTGTTTCGCTGGTGTTGTTGAGATGGTTCTTACCGTTTGAAAATCAATACACAGCTTTGCTTGCGGAGACGTTCCGGATCTCCAGAGAATGGAAAGGATTTATGGAATGAAAGTGGATTGTGTGGAATCACCAAGAGTTTAAATCGATGGACTTGAATAATCCCTTGAAGAAAAGTTTGATTTAACAAGTCGAGTAGAAACGACCATGGTTGGACTGAAATGATGGTCCATTAAAACCAAAGGTTGGTGAAGTTCAGTTGGAAGTTTGGGAATTGGAAAAGGTCTTGCTGGTTTTCTCTCAAGAAACTATTGGTAATCATTTGGTTTTTTGTGTTTTCCGAAAAACAAATCTAGCACAGTCATCCTGGAACTTTTCCCAAGTTTATTGATCCGTTGATTCCCAAGTTGTCTGCTGAGATGTTTGTGCTGTATGTAGAAATCAAATCCTTCATGCAAAGTTCTGTAAAAATCCAAACTTTTTTCAACTAATGTACAGGAAACATATGTGGATTGGGATGTTTCTCTCTTTTGAATAGGAAAAGAAACTGATTTTGTGGTCACGATGCTCTACTGATGAAAAATGTCCATGTAGTCATTTTAAAAAGGCACAACAGTACAATAAGCAATTACAGTAGCGTAAAAATGGTAGATTTTACACAATTTCGATTAAATTGTTTTGGCTTCCTTATATTACCATAATTGAAATAGTTTTTAATGACTAAATTGTCTTAACTTCAGATAAACAAGCTTACAAGGAAGTAGACGCCTATTTTAGGGGCGACTTGTGGGTTTTCTTTTCTTTCTTAGGGTGACATTTTCCTTGTAGTCCATTTTACAACGGCCAAATAGAATCTAAATAATGACCAGCCTGAATAATTTCGGTTTGAGGGACGACGCTCCGTCCAAAAGACTCGTGAGGCATCAAGAACGGAGACGTGATCATTTACAAGCTTGTTCAGAATCTTGAACAGTCGCTTCCAGTAAGTGTGGGTGCGTGTGTTTGCTCTTTCCTCACAACTTGCTTTTACTTCCATGTGTCGTGTTGTGTTGTTGTGTCAGAGTGCTAATTGAATTGTGGGGCTTCTCCACTCCGAGAGTTTGCCTTCTCAGCAAAGAGCCTTTAGTGATTGCCAGGAAAACCACTTCTCTCTTCGGAGAACATGCGATTACCATCTGAAAGCGGCTTTATCTCAGAGTCTTGAGTTCTGAAACGCTGGACTTTATCCAGGACACTCCAGACAAACAAGACGCCGCCTGTTTCCACTGGACATGCCTTCTCCGTTTTAGTGGGATCTTTATTTACTCTTCTTTGCTCCTCCTCAAGGGTTTGTCGTTGAATCGCCGTTCACTTTCTCCTTCTCCAATCATCCCTGAATTGTTTTCCGGTTGACTTTGAAGAGTCATGTTCATCGTAGAAATGTTCCAAATTTGGGTTCTCCAACGTTTCATCTTCACAACTTCAAGACTTTTCCTCGTGCTGAAGAAGCTTCTTATAGGTTTTTGTTCTGACTTTAACTTTAAATGGGATTCATTGTTCAGCTTTCATCGTCCATCCTATTTTCAACGGTTTCTCATTTCCTCATCGTTCATCGCAGACGCGTCGTTTCAGCATTAAATTGGCCGAGAACCTTTCATCCTTATCAGCTTCTGAAAATCTGTTATCATTTTGGGAGTTTTCTCAGTTTAGCTCCATTTGTCACCATCTTTAGTTTCACTGGAACTTATCCGGATGCCAATAGTCAAGTTTTACAATCTTTTTTAGCGTTTCCTTTCCAACTTTAAATTTCTTCAATTACCTTTTATAGTTCATAAATGTATTGTATGTAGAAGTGTGAAAAACACTGGCGAAGTTTGAAAAGTAATTCTGATGAACTCTAAAGTTGTGAATGCTACGTTGTATTTATTACAGACTTCAAGGTTTAAATATAAAAACAGTTTTTACTTTGTGTTCGTTCACAAAGCCTCTTTAATTTGCATATTTTCAACACATTTTCAAATAACAATAACCATGTAATACAACCGATTGGACAAAACCATCAAATGGTGTAAATAAAAATGTTTTAGCGATAAGCATTAAAAAAACCACAAATCTTATTTTTCTCTTTATCCATGAAAAGCCAAATACTTGCATCAAAAATGCAATTTAGTTGCAAATAATTATGTTGTCATGCCATTTAATTTTTCTTTTGAGCTTTAATCACAAAATAAGCAATTTCAGTTAAAAAAAAAAAACGATAACCAATGATGTAAAATTAAATGGTGTAAAGAAACGATTGGTTATTTTTATGTGGAGTCGGTGTTGTTTAACTCGGATCATAAAATCCAGCATCTGGAGATTGAGTTCAAAAAGGCCGATCATGAAGTTTCCCTTTCAGCGCTACGCAATAATAGCCATTTCCATTAGACGCTCTAAATCACGGCGAGCTTGTTTATAACTACTCTGGAAATTGGACGCGTGAGTGATGGTTGGAAGTAAAACGTGAGGATTTGTAGCTTCCAAATGTGTTGGAATATTTGTACAGCACGGTCATAGAATGACGTTTTTTTAACACAATGCTGCCGAGGCCCGTCTGTAGCCTTCCATGCTTCCAGAACGTCCACAGAAGTGATGGCGAGCAACTTGATGGCTCCAAATTTCCTCAAATACGTAACAATTTTTGCTTTTTAGCTTATTGAAATAAAAAAAACTGTTTGTTACTTGAA
Source organism: Paedocypris sp. Pulau Singkep (assembly GCA_017309775.1). Taxonomy (NCBI): domain Eukaryota; kingdom Metazoa; phylum Chordata; class Actinopteri; order Cypriniformes; genus Paedocypris; species Paedocypris sp. Pulau Singkep. Next base: position 3,579,694 of record MU204349.1, on the reverse strand, counting down.
TTTATGACACACAAAAATTTATGATGCAGTGTATTTGCATTTATTAATAATGAGTAATTTACTTATTTCGACACACAGGCAGATGTTCCAGCTGTGTTGCCGTGACAGTCACATGTAATAATGGCACCGCCGCCATTTTAAAGCACGTCAGATGTATTTTATTTTCTGGCGTTAAGCAAAATGCTGATTTATCATGCTTTGTGCGGCAGATAATGATAATCGTAGTATTATTGCTCAGGCTTTAAAAACCTTCAAACTTGCATTCATTTACACTTTAAATTGATGGACACAAACCCGAGCGCTAATTCATTCTGTGCTCTGCTGAGTGGACAGAAAAATCAAGCACGGCCTGAATTTCAGTTTCTCTTTACTGCGCAATTTATCTAAATAGTAAGTGTGTGCGCTAGTAAGATAAGTGCTGGTTAGTTTCTGCTCGGATCGTCTAATAGAGTTTTGAGTTTTTGCGTCGCTCACTCAGGCGCGTCCAATTAAAACACTCCCACTTAATATATTTCCCGCGTTACTAACGACACCTATGCGTTTCGACAGAGTGCTTGGTAACAAGATTTATTGATCTCGCTTGGGCTAAAAGGATTTGTTAATTAAATCGCAGGTGAAGTAATTAAAACCTCTGCAGGGGGTCGTCATAATTGTTGCTAACGCTAATGGGAAGACGCATGTGTGCGGTCACAGCTCGCGGGATCCAGGCGGGAGACGGGCCAGAGAGATGGAAGTTTAACTCGATTGGAGAGAATTGTGCAACTTTGCCTAATTAATAATTAGAAACCACAGTGATTCAAAGGGACTTCGATTGTATTCAAATTTGAATACATTATGAGCAGTGGTGTAAAATGCTTAATTATAAGCAGTGGTGTAAAGTACTTGAGTTAATGGACTTTGTTACGTTACTTGAGTATTTTATGGCTACTTCGTACTTGTACTGAGTATCAGAAGTAGAAGCCACTTTTACTATATTTGACTACATTAGTGATTGAGTATCTGTACTCTTTACTCTCCACTACATTTCAATGGACGTTTAGTTACTCGTTACATTGTGAATGTGTGTGACAAGTTGGCGTCTTTTTATACCTCGGTCAATTTCTTGGGTTAATTTAATTTTAATTTCTTAATTAAATTTTAATTTAACGGATTTCTTAATGCTTTCAGATACTCTTTACAGTGCAGTGTTGAGAAACAAAAGCCTAGTTAAAAGTGAATGCTACATCGTTTTTTTTTTTTATATATTTCTACACACGCAACATTCTTCTCTTCCAGTTAATCGATGTGGGAATGTCGAATGCCACGAAAAACAATGATTCGTTTCAATCCAGCAGCGTTTTCGCTAGCTTTGTGCCGGAAAGTAGGTCTACCAAAAGTTCTGAAAAGATTCGCCAGCTTGACCTTGAACTCTAAGTTGACCTTCAATTTCCATTAAATTTGCACAATTCACCATTGCCGTTTGCGAACCAAGACTGTATAATCTACCGATGTGTAAGAAGTAACAATCAAGCTTCTGGTTTCCTAAAATATGTGCAGGATTTAACTTAATCTTACACTACCGCTGAAAAGTTTGGGGTCACCTAGACAATTTGCCACTTTCTACCAGCCTTCATTTCTTAGAACAAGGACAGACTTTCAGTTTTCACATTAAACTTCTCTATTTCTGGCCATTTTCAGTGTTTGATTGACGCCACATCAGCATAATGTCTGTTCTCAAGATGCCTGATGTGACTTATAAATATAATCAAATGTAATGTAAAATAAATGTAACTACTCCTTAATGTTAAACAACTCATTATTTATTATTATAACTCAATCAAGTTCCGTAGAAAAAATCTGTTTGCTTGTTGCTCTAACATAAATATTTTACAATTTTGTCAGCTTATGAAAACACAGATGACTCCATTTATGAGCAGACAAATTTCCTTTTCTTTCTTTCTCTCTAAATTGCTCTTCTTTTCTCTTTCTCTTTTAATTTCTCTCCTTCCTCTCTCCTTTTTACGTTCATTCACCCCTCTCTCTCTTTTACACTCTCTCCCCTCTTTCTTTCTTTCTTTCCATCAATCTCTGCCACTAGCTGTCCATTTCTCATTCTCTATCCAAGTGAATAAAGAAAAATAACACACAACTATGGAAACACTGCGACGGCTACCGTAGTTGAAAGGCATTGTGGGAAATGTAGTTTTTGGTCAAATGCACCCTCTTAATTTTTTTTTTTTGCATTTAAGTTTTACACAATCAAAACTTGGCCACATAAAATGACACGGCGGGACAAATTACTGATTAAAATCATTGACAAAATCAGCTTTTCTTTCAAAAATTAGGTTTTTAAACCCCAAAAGTGTTTGTTTCAAAATGACCCCAAACTTTTAAACGCTAGCGTATATCTTCAAAAATGTATCTAAAAACGAAAAAGCTCCTCCTTCGCCACCCTCTTTCGCTTTTTTCAGACGTTTTTTTCCCTCTCCAGAACGACGTCGGTTTTTTCCAAAGGCCGTAAACAATAAAGCCGCGCATCGGCGTGAGTCGCTACTCCGCTGAACTTTGCCCCGCTTGGAAGGGCGTCCGGCGGTCCAGCCAAACTTCCCCAGAGGCTCCTCCCCCTCTGCCCCACGCGTCTCGTGTAATTGGAGGAACTGTGGACGCCAGCTACCATCAACCACTCCCTCCCTCCGCCTTTGTCTGCGCTGCTCGTTGTTTACATCAGGGTTGTGGAGGTTGTAGGAGCTTTGGTGAAGCGCTTTGTGTGGCGTCGCCGTGAGCAACCCCCGAGAGGAACGTGACCGCCATAAATACAGCAGCCACTTAGAAACAAAGAGCCCATCAGGCCCCGCCCACCTCTCCTCTGTCACTCTCTCTCTCTGTTGTTCCGTTACTCTCAGGTGCGGAGAGGCTGAGACTCCCCCTCCCTCCCTCCCTCCCTCCCTCTCATCACCTCCTCTGTTTTCTTTCTCTCGTTCTTTTTTTGTTGTAGCTCTCTCTCTCTCTCTCTCTCTTTTTCTCTCGACCACTCCTACTTGCTCTCTTTTGCTCGTTCTCTCTCTTTCTTTCAATCTCTCCCACTCACTCTCTTTTTCACTTTCTCTCCATCTCACCGTCCTCTCTCTTTCTCCTTTTTAAGCTCTCTCTCCTTTTCTTTCTTTCTTTCGTTCTTTTTTTCTCTCAATCTCTCCAGCTTGCTCTCTTTTGCTCATTCACTCCATCTCTCTTATCTCTTACCTTTACGCTCTCTCCCCTCTTTTTTTTCTTTTTTTTCTTTCCTTTTTTACGCTAACTCCCCTCTCTGTTTTTTATGCACAGTCCCCTCTTTTTTCTTTCTTTTTTTTCACTCAATCTCTCCCGTTCCCACTCCTTTTCTCATTCTCTCTGTTAGTTTCTTTCCATCTCTCTTTCTCCTTTCCTTTTTACGTTTACTCCTCTCTCTCTTACTCTCTATCTCTCTATTCCACTCTCTCTCAATCTCTCCCACTTGCTCTTCTTTTCTCATTCTCTCATTCTCTCTTTCTTCTGTTGATTCTTCAATTTCTCTATCCAACCCCACCCTCTCATTCTCTCTCTCTCATCCTCTTCCCATCTCACTCTCTCTCTCTCTCCCTCTCTTTCCCCTCGCTCTCTCCTTTTGTCTCCCCGGCTGGTGTTTTTCAGACACATCCACCACTGTGTTGTGCTTTTGAACCTCGATGCTTCGCTCTTTACACTTACATAAGGGACTGTAGTATTTGTGTCTGTTCATTTTTTCTTCTACGGCTGAGAGACATTTTTATCAGGCCTAGCTGTGGTTTGGATTTGACTTTGGTTCCAGTTTAGAAACCCACTTGTTTCAGAGCAACTAAACAGAGAAGAATCTAGAAAACACAGGCTGAGAAACTGCTCTCTAATGTCGCTTGTGTTTTAAACCGGAATCATTCCAAAGACTTGCTCTTAAACACCATTCAACAGGTATTATTTAAAGTGGAAATGATCTTTAGAGTTTTATTAAAAAATACTGTCATTTGGAGTAAAACATTTGTATCTATCATTTAGAAAATGTAAGTCTCAAGATTATTGTATAGCTAAAATTGTAAGCGTCGGCAAATTGTAGTAATAATTATTATTTCACTATTAAATCATTAACACATTCTGTATAAACAGATAATATTTTGAAACTGTCTGTAAGGAAAGGTACTTTTAAGATATTCATTTAATATAAAGCCATCAATTATTATTATTATTATTATTATATTTATTGTTATGAACATAACATAGTGACTTAATTATCTGTTAAACGTCTTCAATACATTTTCTGTTAACATTTGCACATATTTTTATAAAGCAGTTTTTTTTTAACTGTACACAACTCATTATGTATAAGCAATAATTATTTATTTTGTTGTTGTTCTTCTTCTTCTTTTTGTTCTTATTATTCTTATTCTTCTTCTTACTCTTCTTATTATTGTTATGAATACTTATATTGCATATAAATAAGATGGAATCTTTAGGTTCAATAGCATCTGCCCCCAGTGTTTGGCTCTGGTATTACGCCTCTTTGTCTCACCCTCAGTGAAGTTGGTGAAGGACGGATGTGTTGAGTAGAGTGTTGAGTAGTGTTTCTCACTCGTTCTCATCTGAATAGCTCGATCTGCCCTCAGATGAGTGTGTGTAGCTCTTGAGGTGTGGCAGAGTCTTTGTTTTCTACCTCGGATGGTTTTAGAGACGTGGTCCAGAAACCAGTGAAACCCCCCAAACCCCTTGACCAACTCTATCTCATGAAGTATGAGGCTTTACGAGACGTGCTGTTTATGACGGGCTCATGTCTCCCTGGGGATCATTGGGGGTCGTGTGTGTGTGTGTGTGTGTGTGTGTGTGTGTGTGTGTGTGTGACATTCTGTACAAGAACTGTAAAAATGATCATTAAAGAGGCAAACACACTTTCTATAAAATCCGGATGCTGTGTGTTCTGCTGTCGGCCATTTAAAGTGTGATGTTGCACACACTAATGCACAAGTTGTTGTGTTTTTATTAGGGCTGAGAATTTAATGACTTGATTGGATTATTTTAATTAATGAAATTAAATTACAGATTCGTGTTTTAAGTAATTTAATGTGGCACAATGTCTCGACTTATCCGGGAAGTGAGAAGATTACACACTTTGATCAAGAAGTCTGACTATCAATGAAACGAAAAAGGTAAAAATGCGACAAATGTGGCGCTAAATATATCTATTACAGGTGTTCCTCGTTTGGCACTGTAATAAACTATTACAATAAATGTTATTGGACACACACGATACACCGTGTGACATGACGAAAAGCGCTTTTCAAAAACATCTCCAGGGAATAAATGAGAAGGAGATGCATAAATTAAAACATTGTTGCGTTCATGGACTACATGTCCCATGATGCCGTGTTTCTGTCTGCGTCTGGCGTAATCACGTCTGCGTCTTCACCTGTGCCTTCCTCTTCTGTCAGTCATTAACGTTGCACTTCATCTTGTACTTCCGTCTTCTGTAAGTTATCGTCTTATGTTCGTCATTAAATGTCCGTTTGATGTCACATCGATCCCTGGCTCTTCATCTCGTCATCCTCTACCGTCCGGAATGTAACAAACGTAATATAAAAAAGAACCCTACACGTAAAATAGAATTAACAATTGTCAAACAAAGGCAAAAAAAGTGAAAATTCGTCTAATTAATTACCTATTCTAATAATTATCAGGAAGGTTTAAGATAGAGTAAAAACTACAGTATATGTAGACTAATATTCACTTTATTTTCATGTAGTTACTTTTAATTTAAGAAATATAATCACAGTATTAATATAAACAAGTATTTTGTTGCGACTAAATATAATAAATATTTATTGATACAGATAAAGAAAAACTGAAGCTGAAATTCGAATCCTCTTGGAATTCAGTGTGAATCTGATTAGAATCAAACCATAACCATCAACTCTTACACTCCCAGATGAGATTCAATTCAACGTACAGAGTTTCGTAAAGAAGATTCAGAGCTGAAAATACGATCATGTGATTACACGAATAGAACCAGAACAGAGAGGTGTCGTGATGAATCGCTTACTGAACAAACACGCTTAGTTTTCCCTCATTAGCTCCGACAGAAACATCAATACTTCCAGAAGCTTCAGCTGGGCGGGGGAGGGGACGCCGCTGGTCCCTGTGGAGAGGAACTGGTCTTCTAGACACTTTTTTTTATTTTTTAAATTTGTATTTTTTGTGTTAGTTTCTCTTGAGGTGGGAAAAATTTCAGAGGACGTTTGTAGGTTAATGGGTAAAAATGTAGGTTTACGGTTTGTGTGTGTATGTATGTGTGTATATATATATATCGTATGTGTGTGAGAATATTAGACCTACGTATATAGAACAAAATACGCAACGCATTAAAAAAAATTATTAGTAATGGATGAATGTAATAAATAATAGAAGTCTGGAGTGAAAACCCAAACATTTCTATAGTTTATTTTCACTCATTTATCATAAGTAATATAAATAATGTTATATTTTTATATTATACAGTATTAATTGTTTTTTTTTTAAAGGATTTATATTTATTTATTTATATATATATATATATACATTTTGCCGCAAAAATGTCGTCCTGAGTTTTGAAATATTTTTGCTATACGAAAGGAGCGCGTCTTTTTCTTACCGCTAGCGTACGTCAAATAAACAAAAATCAACAAAAACATCCTTTAGTTTCAGAGTTCTTGCTTCCAAAGTATAAAAAAACCGTGTGCTCTCCCAGTAATATTTATATATCGCTCCCAGTGGCGATATTTATTTCTTTATTTTTCCGCTCCTGTAGAGCCGCCATCTTGAAATGACGTCCTTCAAATCCCTGAGTGTATATACAGTATGTCTCCTATCTCTATCCCTCAACTCCACCCCTTCTCTATCCATCCAACTATTTTTGGTACGGAAAAGTGGGATGAGATGGAATGGAAAAATTGGAATTGGGGCTCGTGTGATGAGTTCTGACGGCCTTGTGTTCCTCTTCTTCCCACAAACCTTCCAGAAACGTGTGCTGAGAAACGGAGACTCTGGCTGTAAATCGCGAAACACGTGTTTAACAGGAATCTTTGGGATCTTTGGTGAATATGTTTACGGTCAGCACATTGAGAAGGTTGAGCACCACGGGGAACTGTTAAAACTCACCGCGTGTGCGTGTGTGTGTGTGTGTGTGTGTGTGTGTGTGTGTGTGTGTGTGGAAACCATCCGCCGTGGACGTATTTCTGAGCCAACAAGGTTTTCCCAGCGCTCTTGGAGTCTTCAGGTTTCATGAGGTTTGGCTCGTGTTGAGCGACCCCCTCCGGACCCCCGAGCTCGGCGCGGCCCACACGGCCTGGGAGATGTTTTGCGTTGGGGTGGGCAAGATGAAGAGAGCGTGGCACTTAGAACAAAGAGCGCTCTGCCTTTTCTCTGTCTTTCTCTCCTTGTCTTCTCTAATAGATCTCTCTTTCTGTCTCACGTTCATTCTCTTTTTCTCTGTCTTACCCCGTCTTTCTCTTTCAGAAACTCTCCTTCTTTATGCCTCTGTCTCACACTCTTTCTTTCTCTTTCTCTGTGTCTTTTTTCTCTATCACTTTCGTTCTCTGTCTCTCTCACTTTCACTTTTTTCTCTCCCTCCCTCTCTCTTTATCCCTTTCTCTTCCCTTTTCTCCTTTTCTCTCTATCCTTCTCTCCTTGTCTTCTTTTTTCTCTTGTAGCTCTCTCTTTGTCTGTCTCACGTTCATTCTCTTTTTCTCTGTCTCACCCCATCTTTCTCTTTCAGAAACTCTCCTTCTTTTATGCCTCTGTCTCACACTCCTTTCTTTCTCTTTCTCCGTGTCTTTTTTTCTCTATCACTTTCTTTCTCTGTCTCTCTCACTTTCACCCTCCCTCTCTCTTTATCCCTTTCTCCCCCTTTTCTCCTTTTCTCTCTATCCTTCTCTCCTTGTCGTCTTTTTTCTCTTCTAGCTCTCTCTTTGTCTGTCTTGCGTTCATTCTCTTTTTCTCTGTCTCACCCCATCTTTCTAATTTTTCAGAAATTCTCCCTCTTTATGCCTCTGTCTCACACTCTTTCTTTCTCTTTCTCTCTCAGTGTATTTTTTTCTCTCTATCACTTTCACTTTTATCTCTGTCTCTCTCTTTCTCTCTTTCTCTCTTTATCCCTTTCTCTCCCTGTGTTTATCTGTCTTCTTGTCTCTCAAGTTCTCTACCTCTTTCTCTCCCTCTCTCCCTTAATTTATTTGTTTCTCTCTCTCTCTCTCTCTCTCTCTCTCTCTGTTCTTTGTCTTTCTCTCCTTGTCGTCTTTTTCCCTTATAGCTGTCTATTTATCTGTCTCACGTCTATTTTTTTTATTCTCTCTCATTCTCCATCTCTGTCTCTCACCCCATCTTTCTCTTTCTCTTGAGCAACTCTTTGTCTTTATGCATCTGCCTCAAACTCATGCCCCGTGTCACCGGCACGCCCGAATTACAGTCGTAATTGATGGAAAACGTATTCATTTGTCATAATTTTACTTGATTGCAGTTTTTTACTCATTTTGTTTTTTTTTTTCTTATTTTTTCACATGGATTTTGTTGCAGTGAGATTTTGCCGGGCACTGCAAAAATTGATTCTAGACAGGCCAAAAGATCTTGAAATGACACAATAAATCTCTTTTTTCAGACAGGATAAATTGACTAGCTTGGAATTGAGAGTAAATGATTAATTTGCTTGTTTAAGGTAAAAAGATATTGTTTCAAACGGTCTTACCAAAGTAAAACTTTCTCACCACTTTGGCAGATAATTTTACTTGAATTAAGTCTTTTTTGTACTCGTTTTGTTTCTTATTTTCTTATTTTTTCATGTGCATTTTTTGCAGTGTGTTTGCTAAGGCGCCAATTCACACTGCACCTGAAAAAATAGGAAAATAAAAATGAGCAAAAAAGACGTAAATCGAGTAAAATGATCTGCCAATGCGACGAGAAATTTTAACATGGTAAGAAAACTTCAAACAAGCAAATAAATCTTTCACTCTTAATTCCGAGCTAGTCTCTCCCGCTCTTTCTCTTTGTCTTCTGTCTTTACTCTTATCAAATGGGAACGGCGTGGTTTGTGTGCGTGTCTCAGGTTGGCAAGGTTAATGATTGTTCTGAAGGGTTCCAGATCACGGAGTCGGGTGGTGATCCGCGTAAACCGCTCTAAACATCATCAGATCAGATCAGATCAGAGCTGCTGCTGTAATGGCGCATTTGACCTTCTGCGTTATTATCGCTCTCGATGCCAATCCAATCTCTGAAATGTCTTCTTCTTTTTAATTCCATTTTAAATAGTAGAATATAAAACTGGTAATATAATTATTGATCCATTGGTTTAAAAGATATATTTCAATAATCTTGCCTGGTTGGGTTTGTGTAGTTTATGCGATATTTACATATACCGTAAAACCTCTAATAGAACGCCACTATGATGGAGGATAGAAAAATAGAGTTTTCCGGTACACGTGTGTGTGTGTGTGTGTGTGTGTATTTATGCTCTATATAACACCCCCTCTATTAGAGCCACCAAATATACGTATGACGCAGCGATATATACGTGTATTGTATATTAAATACACACAATTATAACACACACACACACACAGTGATATTGTGTATGTATGTACAGTGTATAGGCATGTATGGGTATAAATAAACATATTTACATATGTGTATTAGTGCATAACTATATACGTGTTTATATTTGTGTATCTTTACAGTATATATACAATATCTATACTGTATATACATAAATGCTACATTGTATTGAATTGAATTGAAAAAGCCTTTTAATAGTTTCACAGATATGCACAAACACAGCTGCATATATACTGTATGTGTATAGACTGTGTAAACACAATATACAGTATATGTTGTGTTTATACAGAATATATACATACAGTATATGTGTGTATACTGCATAAACACAATATATACTGTATGTGTGTAAATATGTACCAGCTTTAAGCGCTTTGATACTCGGAATATGGCGTCACCTATTGTGTCTCCTAATGGTACGCAGCACGGATCTGATCTCCACACGGACGGAGAAAAGCGCTAGAACTTTGAGATTAGTATCTGAGAGCGAGTCCCAGTGTTTCAGTAATAACAGTCTCAGTAATAACGGCTGGTCTGTGCTGGTTCTGTGCGCAGGTTTCAGGAGCCTGATGTCTGATTTATAGGCCGTTCTTCAGGAGGAAATGAGCGTCATACACTAGTGACTGTAATAAACGATGGACGGCCCGGCGAAAGCTGACTTCAAAGCCTCGGCCCCGCCCACTCCGCCCCACTCCGCCCCTAATGGCTGGATTCTGGAGAATTCCCTGGTGTTTGTCTAACTGCTCTGTTATTGCTACGTGTTTGCTAAGGCGCTAATTCGCACTGCACATGAAAAATGCACATAGAAAATTTGGGAAAAAAAAACTGAATTGGTAAAAAAAAGACTTAAATGAAGTAATATTATCTGCCAGTGCGGTGAGAAAATTGTACTTGGTAAGAAAACTTGAAACAAGTCTTATTTTCTTGAAACAAGCAAATTAACTTCTTAATTGTAAGCTAGATGATTATTTTTTGCTTTTTAATTTGACTTTTATTTGACAATTTTGATTTTTTAATAAAAATTTTTTTATTATGTTTCATTTACTCCCTGTTTTTGGACACAGATGAGCAATGGACGTTTTTCTTTCTCAAAGACTTTTTTTTCCCCCTTAATTCAGATTTGGGTTGGTCTGTGACTAAGAAAAGCTCTATATAAATAAACCTGAACTTGAATTTATCTTGTATGAAACAAAAAAAACAAGACTTATTGTGCAATTTCAAGATTATTTGGCTGGTCAAGAATGTATTTTTTGCCGTGTGGATTCTGGTTTCACTCGTTTCCACAACAGCATCCGTATTCCCGGGAAAACCACTGGATTATTATCTATATCACTCGTGGTCCCCGAGGATTTCAGACGTAGTTTTTTTTCCCCACTTCGTTTTTCAGACTTTCTTGTATTTCTGTGGCTTGCCGAGCCTCTTGATTCACTCCCAAACTAAGCTCCAGATGTTGGAAGGCAGTGATGATGCTGAAAGGCACCAGATGTGGCGTCCCGTGACGGAGAGATGGGCTTTGATGTTTGGCTTGATGTCACGGGAGGAATCACACGGGCTCAAGTCCCAGTCACTTATACTCGTGTCTGTTTATGTGACGGCGATAATTCTCAGTAATGGAGCAGAAGGATTTACAAATACGTGAAGCGCTTCGAAACTCGACTCTCTCTCTCTCTCTCCCTCTTTCTCTTCTCTTCTTCCTCTACCGCTCTTTTTCTCTGTCCCACCTTTTTTTGCTTTTCTTGTTTTTTAACTACATTTCTCTGTATCTTTCTCTCTCTTTCGACCCACATTTGTCTTTCTGTTTCAGTCTGTCACTCCCTCTGTGTCTTTCTCTTCTTTGAACTTTCTGTCTTGTTGTCTGTCTCACATTCATTTTCTTTTTTTATGTTTCATTTTCTATCTCTGTCTCTCACCCCATCTTTCTCTTTCTCTCTGAGCAACTCTTTGTCTGTATGCAATGCCTCAAACTCTTTCTTTCTGTCCTTTTCTCTCCTTTTCTCTCCCTCTCTTTCTCTTCCCTTGTCTTCTTTTTCTCTATCGCTCTCCCTCTTTATGCCTCGGTCTCACACTCCTTTCTTTCTTTTTCTTTTCTTTCTTTTCTTTTCTTTTCTTTTCTTTTCTTTTCTTTTCTTTTCTTTTCTTTTCTTTCTTTCTTTCTTAAGTCTCTCCGTGTTCTTTTTCTGCCTGTCTCACTTTCACTCTTTTTCCCTATCTCCCCCTCTCTTCATCGCTTTTTCTTCATCTTTTTTCTTTTTCTCTCCTTGTCTCTTGTGTTCTCTCTCTCTCTCTCTCTTTCTGCCCCCCCTTCTCTCTCCCTTTCACTCACTCTCTTTCTGTATTTCTCAGTCTCTCTGTTTTTTTTTTATCTCTCTCTCCCTTTCTCCGTCTGTCTCACTTTCACTCTTTTTCCCTATTTCTCCCTCTCTTCATCACTTTTTCTTTGTCTTTCTCTTGTGTTCTCTCTCTCTCTCACCATGTCTTTCTTTCCTCAGCATGTTGCCCCCCATCTTTCTCTCTAACTCCCCCTGGTGGTGCTGACCTACACGTGTGTGTGTGTGTGTGTGTGTGTGTGTGTGTGCTGTGGTGGTGGTGGAGGTGGATGATGTGCTCACCAGCCTTCCCTTCATCTCCAGTTAAACTCCCAGTGAGCGTCCGGATCTCTCACCTCCTCGTTTAATGGCCCGCGGAGCTGCTTTTCCTCCGGTGGCTTGATAAAGACTCTAATGACTGATGTGATTTGGGAGTCTCCGGATCCCTTCTCTTGACGATCCGCCATATATCACACGCTAATCACCCAGGAAGTCACGTGTTTTTGTGAAATCGACAGTATTTCATTGGATAAGAGATATTAAAGCTCTTAATTAGCTGCTGTCCATTATGCGGACGCTCCGTCATGGCTGCTCTGCTTTCCCAAGGTGACCAGGAGGAAGATCCGACATCGGGAATCTGGGAAGAGCCGAGCCGGGAGAGTTTGATTTATCCAAGCGCTTTAATGACATCATACTGGGCACGGGAGGAGTATAAATTAGGCGCTCTCTAATGGAGGTGGTGGGTCTTTCTTTGTTTTCCCGCGCTTGTGAGATTCCGTGCGGCTTTTCCCGGGAGAGATGCTGCTTTTCCGAGCTGACAAGTGCCAAGATTTATTACCCCGTCCCAACATCATCGCCACAATTCATCATCCACACTTCAATCAGGGGCAAACATGACCACTTTAGGACGTGGAGATGCCGTTTGGGGCATAAAGAGCCACACGATGGCTTCCCCGCCTCCGCCGCCTTTGTTCTTCCACGATGGAGAGATTATCGGGCGCAAAGAAATGGTCGTGCCACATCTGTGTGAGGGATGAGAGTCGGTACAGATGTTCACGTTCTGTCCATCAGCCGCTGTTTCCACGTCACATGATGTCAGAGACGGGCTTGAGACTCTCGTGGTTCATCATCTTTTTATTAAATTTTTTGGTCGTTCTCAAAGCGCACCGAAGCATCAGAGCTGGGATATAATAGGAGACGATGTTTAAAACAATATTATAAGACGTTTCTTGTTTTCCCAGGAAATCAGAAGAGGAGGTGGACATGGATAAAGTGACCGCCGCCATGGTGTTAACCAGCCTGTCTACTAGTCCTCTAGTGCGGAGTCCCCCGGTTAAGACTAGTGGTAAGTTACCGCGTTTCACCATCACACCTTGAAAAGTGTCGAAAAAGTGGTTGGTGATATTTTTTTATTGAAACAATAGTGTAATAACAGTTCAAAACCAGTCGCATTAGCCATTTAAAACAAACTCTCTAATCGTGCACAGTTTCTCGTTGTAATTCATTCATTCATTTTGTTCGCTCTTCAAATATTGCCATGTTCTACCACTTTGTCTGAGAGCAGGGAACTATGGGTAATGTAGGCCCAATGCGATTTATGCCATTAACGATGGTGAAACTTCATGACACTGCTGCGTGTTCGAAACTTGGTTATAAAATCAATCAAACTATTTTTGGAATTAAGCGTTGAAATGCTCGTAATAAACAACATTGCTGTTTTTCTTCATCACGACTAAAAAAGTGCCAGAAAGTGGCTGATGACATTTTGAGTGAAACACTAGTGTCACAACAGTTCAAACCGCCATTAGTAACACCATTTACTGATGATTTAAAATCTATTAAACATAAAGAAAAATGTGGAATCTGATGTTGGAATATTGGAATCTGTTGCAGAGCAGAGAAAGAGAAATCTAGAACGGTTGCCAAGTCTCTAAAAAGGATAATAAATGGCTTCAAACTCGGAAAATGTGCACAAATTCTCTCTTTCTTTGTCTGTTTTTTGTTGTAATTTAATTTTCATGAAATTCATCCATTTCATTGCTCTTAAGCAAGGAGCAGGGAACTGTGGGTAATGTAACGCGACTAATGATGGTGAAACGCTCAACTTTATAACTCGTTCTTAATGAATCTATCACTTTTATTCTATAAAATCAAATAATTTTTGGACTTTGGTAAGCGCTGAAATGCAGATGAGATGACAAGCGTTGTGTTGGTCTGGTCTGAATCTGCACAGAAGGTCTGAATGGCTCGTGGAAGGACGGCTACAGCAGCAGTGGATACTGGAGCTGGAGCGCCCCCAGTGACCAGTCCAACCCGTCCACCCCGTCCCCGCCTCTGTCCGCAGACACCTTCAAACCCTTCCGCATGCCCGCGCCGGACGACGCCCTCGACGAGCAGGACGGGAGCGGCCTTCTGTTCGACGAGCCAATCCCGCGCAAGCGTAAGGTGAGCTCCGCCCACAGAGACGTCATCAGGCATCAGTGTCGCAGGGATGAAGGGATGAAGATGGTCGGTTGTGGTGGTTTGAGATCCTTCAAATTCGTTTTTGAGGGAGATGGAGCCACTTAAGCAAGTGTTACGTGTTGAGAGGAGGAGGAGAGAGTAAGAGAGGTGGAGAGAGACGCAAAGAGAAAGAATAATGCACGGAGAGAGAGAGAGAGAGAGAGAGAGAGATACACACACACAGAGAGAAAGAGTAGAGAGAGAGAGAGAGCGAGAGAGAGATACACACAGAGAGAAAGAGAGAGACAGAGACGCACACAGAGGGAGAGAGAGAGAGAGAGAGATACACACAGAGAGAAAGAGAGAGAGAGAGAGAGAGATACACACAGAGAGAAAGAGAGAGACAGAGACGCACACAGAGGGAGAGAGAGAGAGAGAGATACACACACAGAGAGAAAGAGAGCAGGAAAGAGAGAGAGGGAGAGAGAGACATGCACACAGATGGAGAGAGAGAGATACACACGCACACAGAGGGAGAGAGAGAGAGATACACACACACAGAGGGAGAGAGAGAGAGAGAGAGAGAGAGAGAGAGAGAGATACACACACAGAGGGAGAGAGAGAGAGAGACACGCACACAGAGGGAGAGAGAAAGCGAGAGAGAGAGAGAGAGATACACACACAGAGAAACAGAGAGAGAGACAGACGTACACGGAGAGAGAGAGAGAGAAACATTGAATTGTATAATACATGTTTTTTTGTGTATATACTGTATGTGCGTGTGTGTGCGTGTGTGTGTGTGTGCGTGTGTGTGTGTGTGTGTGTGTGTGACAAAAAAAAAAGGAAAAGGAATGTTTCCTGCAACACGTCAGCTTTTCTTTTAAGCCTTTTATACTTCATTTCACCTTCATTTTAAGATTTTTTTTTGTGTTGTCACACACACACACTTGACATTTCACACATCAATCATGTGAAGCGTCTTGTGTAAATATGAAGTCCATAAAGTGGCGACATGATCAAAGCATATTGTCTTTACAAATGAATGACATCACTCACAGCTGCTTCATGTAAAAGTGACAAATGACAGTTTTTTTTCTTTACATAATCATTTTCACCTGAAGGCGACTCATTTAGAAACATCTTTCCTCGGCGTAATAACACGTGCACACAAACCATTTACACGTCTGCCCAAAGACAAGTTACTGAGGGAAGATTCACGAGTCTTTTATTATGTATTTTTTTTATATTAAACATAGATTCACATCTTTATTTTAAATTGTTTTTTATTTTTTGTTACGTGTAAACATGATGTACAGTGAAACGTATTTGATAAGGAGCCAGACTAATGGAAACATTTTGCTGTAGAGAAATGTTAGAAATGAACTATAAAATAAAATTAATTCAAACAAATGGTGTAAAATTTAGCAGCCTCGGAATATACAGTGTAAACAATAACCTAATGGCAATTCTAAATTAATTAAATTATTAAAATATATATTACATTTTTATAATGATTTTATTCTGTGTATTTTTTTTTCTTTGTATGTTTTGCTTCCTACGGACCGTTTGAGAGTCTGTAATAAACATAAACATTATAAATAATAGTATAAAATGTAGCAGCCCAGGAATATACAGTGTAAACAATTCATTACTTATTTACAATGATATTAAAATTATTAAATTGCATTATTTGTGTGCATATTTAGATAACATTTACATTTTTATATAATTTATTTAAAACTAACATATTTTAGTGGTGTGTGACATTTGCAACACCAACAATTTGCCATAAAAGTTTTTCAGTGTAGAACGATTTCAATTAACGCAATGTGGAAATGTAACCGGAACGTAAAATGCAATGGAACATACACTTCTTATTTCTATTATCTATATCTATAAGACGTGAAATGTGTAGAAATCCCATCTCAATTTCATTTGTGATAAAAACGTTTTTGCGTGTGTCATTTGAATACGTGGAACAATTCTTTTTATTCTGGCGTTATCTTATGAATAAAACGCTCCCATTCTGAAGACAAACAACAAAACCGCGTCGACCTTCAGCAACCAGCACAAGGTCACCAGCCCGTTTGAATGGTGTTATTCATTAGAAGCTGGTTTGAAGCTTTGGGAATTGCTGCTCCACCATCACAAGCCGATTAAACGGGAAAACACTCCTTTGTTTGCCAGAACATGACAATCTAGAAACAAGAAACACGTCGCAGGAAGTCAGTCGGGCTTTCTTTACAAAACGACAATAGTGGTTTTAATTCAGACATGTTGTGCAAAAAAGCCATTGTGTTGCTCTCTGTGCCAACCAATCAGGAAGCTCAGTTAGTCTGTGACTGACAAGTTGATGTGAACGTTATCTTTTTTTCTTTTTTTTTTGGTAATGTACAGAGATAGTATACAGAAGTTACGAAATTTTGTCTCAAATTATGAAATATTTTCATTATACAAAATTTTCACTCTGCATCTCCGTTTCCAACAGAACTCCATGAAAGTGATGTTGGAGTGTTCAAGCACAAAAAAAGCCATAGTGCCACCAATCAGGAAGCTCTCTGTGCCAACCAATCAGGAAGCTCAGTTGCTGTGTTGATGACTTTGAGTTGGACGAGTTGCCGTGAACATTATGTGTTTTCTTTTTCATTTTGCAATTTACAATGGTACACTAAGTTACGAATGTCATGGCTAACGAAAACCCCAAGTTACAAAATTTCGTCTCAAGTTACGAAATGTTTCCGTGATTCGAAGTTGTTTCATTCTGCATCTCCGTTTCCAACAGAACTCCATGAAAGTGATGTTCAAGTGTCTGTGGAAGAACTGCGGGAAGGTGTTGAGCACGGCCGCCGGGATACAGAGACACATCCGGACCATCCACCTCGGGTAAGACACCCACCCGACCCACCCGAGCCCACTTTACAGTCAGAAGAGAAGAAAGCTCCACCAGCAGAAGCTCTGGGATGGTTGACATCCATCACGCTGAACTCTGAATGGCCTGTGCAGGAGATAAGAAACACCGGTGTAATTCCTGTGAGATGATCAGCGGCTTACAGCATCACTCGCAGGCCCAGAGTAACGACAGGAAAGCCTTCTGTGGCCCTCAGGAGTGGAAGTCTAATTAAAGCAGAGCGTTTCTCACATCATCTTATTTTAGGATGCCGTCTCCACGCCAGCAGGACTTACACACCGTCCTTATTGCACACTGTTTATAACTTTGTCTGACTTCTACACTGGAGAAAAAATGCACATGAAAAAACTAGAAAATAACTAAACTAGATGAGTGAACAAGACGTAAATCAAGTAAATGATCTGACAATCTGGTGAGAAAATTTTGCTTGGTAAAACGGATTAAAACAAGATCTATTTTCTTGAAACAAGCAAATTAATCTTTTACTCTTAATTCTACGATAGTTAATTTATCTTGTCTGGGGAAAAAAAAAAGATTTATTGTGTATTTCAAGATCTTCTGGCTCAAAAATTCATTTTTTCGCGATGTAAGACGTAACATAATGATTTACTAGACCAGTATATGGGTTTTATTTTATCCGTTTGAATGATGTACAGTCATAAATAATATATGTACGTACTATACTGTAAATTCACACAGTAAATGTGTGTTTTTGTTAGCATACATTTAGTTTAAATTTGTAGTGTATAGTGTGTATATTTTTTAAATGCGTACATACTGTGTAGTGTAAACGTGTTGGTTCAATAATATAAATGGGTACGTCTTTATATGTCCGTGTGTGTATATATGTAAAGGGGCGTACACACACACCTCTATATTATTTATTTATAGTGTACGGTATATTATTTTTTACATGTATGTTGGTCTATAATGCGCACTTTAGATTTAAAGAAAAAGTTGCAAAAATTTAGACAATAATGCTTCTCTGTGAAAAATGGAAATAGATGTTTATTAATGGTGCAATTTAGAATTCCTGCTTTATTTCTTGTTTTTGTAATATTTTGGATACATTTATTGTAATGTTTAATTGTGTTATTGTATTTTGTAATATTTTAGATCTATTTATCTTAAAGTTAAATTGTGTTATTGTATTATGTTGTTTTTTATTGTCCAGCACATCTGTTTTCCTTTCTTATTTATCTGCTTAATATTCATTTCAGTTTAATTGGATAATTCAGTGCGCTATTGTCAGAAAAAATGCCAGGGTCAGAAAAAGGGCAGAAACCTCTGATAGCACTGTAAAAAATCCACATGAAAGAATAAGAAAATAAAAAACAAAATGAGTAAAAAAAAAAAAAAGTTCAAATCAAGTAAAATGTTCATTAGTATAATTTGTGTAAATTACATAAACCACATTGAGTTTCTTTTGATCCAGAAAATGTTTCGAACGTCAAGCTCCGTATCATTATCACTACTTATTAGTTCTTGTGCGAGTTTTCTAATAATCCCATAACAATAATTGCTGGCTTGTCGACAGGAGGAACTGCGACTCTGAGTGCAGCGATGGCGAGGAGGATTTCTACTACACGGAGATCAAGCTGAACACAGACTCGGTGGCGGAGGGTCTGAGCAGCCTGTCTCCCGTCTCCCCATCAGTGCTCTCTCCTCAGGACCACACGCCGCTGGAGAAGTGTGAGAGCAACAACAGCCACACCCCTCTCAGCCGCTCCGCCCCCAGTGCGCTCTACCTAGTGCACACTGACCACGCCTACCAGGTACCGCCCATCTCGTTACACTCCAAGTGGAGGAAATAATGCTTACTGTATAGTGTACAGACTTGGAAGTAGACGTTTATTAATGGTGCCGTTTAGAATCCCTGCTTTTGTCATATTTTAGATGTTTTTAATTTAATGTCTGTTTTGTTTTATTGTATTACATTGTTGTTGTTGTTCTTTTCCTGTGCAGCACTTTTGTTCAGTTTTTTTAATATTCTGCTTAATATTAAGTTGAATTGAATTGAATATTGTAGTGCGCTTTCTATTCGAATTTCTTTCAATTATTTTACCTTCTTGATAACAGATTGAAGATTGTGAAGGGCGATAAATGAGTAATGCTGTACTCTAATTTGGAAAGTTGAATGAAATCTATAGTAATGTTTGAATTCTAATCATTTTGATTTCTGTTTTATTTTTTTAATTCGGTTTATTTTAGTATTTTTCTTTATTGAACACAGAGTCATTTGCCAGTGTCAGAAAAACTGCAGAAACCTCTGATTCATTGCACTGCAAAACATCTTCATGAATAATAAGAAAATAAAAAACAAAGTGAGTTAAAAAAAAAATAAAGTAAAATTATCTTCCAGTCGAGTGAGACATTTTTACTGGGTAAGATGTCTTGAAACGAGACCAATTTTCTCGAAACAAGCAAATTAATCTTTCACTCTTAATCCTAAAATAGTTCATGTATTTTGTATAAAACGAAATGTATTGTCTAATTTCAAGATTCTTTGGCTCGTCAAGAATGTATTTTTTGCAGTGGTTAGTGTAGCTGCCAATCATTGCGCATGGCATGAGAAATTAATAATATGAAATACAAACTTACGTAGAGTCAACAAAAAAATTATATTCATATCAGTGTTTGAGGTCAAGATCATTTTTAAGTAAATGAATAAAGATTCTATGAATGTTTTGCGTTGGTTTGATTCCGCGGGGCTTTGTATGTTTGATCTCTCACCGGGTCGGTGGTGACTGTAGCCCCTCCTATCACTTCACAGGCCACGCCCCCCGTCACCATCCCCTCCACCAGCTCCACTGGCTTCACCCCGTCCAGCAGCAGCTTCAGTGTGTCCTGGCAGTCGCCCCCCGTCACTTTCACCGGCACCTCTGTGAGTAACGCAGCGTAGAGACACACACACACACACACACACACACACACACACACACACACACACACACACTGGTAAAAATTAAATGAAAGTCGGATTTTAATTCTTTATGTAAATCTGGTTCATCTGTTATGAAGGGTTATTTTGTTTTTTTGTGTACATAAACACAAAATGTACGTAAAAGAGTTGTACTAATATATATTTAACATATTTTAATATAAAATATAATATATTCTAATGTTTTAACGTATTTTTATACCGTCTATGGAATCAGATGGAAAAAATAACAAACTTAAATTTCTAAGAAACAAACAAAAATCTTAGTTTTAAACTAGGAAATATACGTAATATAAAAAGGGATATATACGTGTATTTTTTTTATGTAACATATACACAAAATGTGTGTAAAAGATTAACTAATGTACAGTATTTTAACATATTTTACTATAAAATATAACATGTTCTAATATATTTTAACGTATTTTTATACTGTGTAAGGAATCAGATGGCAAAAATATCAAACTTAAATTTAAAGAAACAAACAAAAATCTTAGTTTGAAACTTTTTTTCCGCTTCAGATTTTTTCGTCCCTTTCTTCTTTTTTTCTTTCGTTTGGACTTCTGGCACTAGCTTCACGTGGGGGCGGCCCTTACTCTGATTGGCTGGTGAGAATGTGATTGACAGCCGCTTGATCAGGAAGCCCGGTCCGGCCCCTTTGTCAAATGTTAGAACCCAATGTGGCCCGCGAATCATGACGTTTTCCACCCCTGGTGTAGATTATTTCAAGGTAAATGTGCTGTTGTGTTTGTCTGACGCAGGCGTCTCCCACTCACAGCCGCACGCAGAGCTTCACGGAGCAGCGCTCTCAGACCATCACCGTCCTCTCGTCTCCACCCAGAGCCGCAGGATCACTCAGGTAGTTCTACATCAAGTAGAATTTTTTTTTTTTTTAACCCTCCTATTTTTGTTTTGATCAAATTGACACGTTTTCAAATTTAAAATGTGCTATATTTTTTCCCCTTTGAAACTTCTCCTACTTGGCTTATTTGGTGAAATTATCCTATAAAAAATATAACAATAAAATTCAGTTAATGTATTAGTAACAACACACTATGTGTTTATTTTACAAAGACACTGTTCCGGTCAAATTGAACCGTGTTATTAAAAAAAACAAATACTAGTATTTTTTTCCACTTTGAAACTTCTCCTGGAATTTTTGGTTTCTGACTCTTATATGCATAATAAAAGGCCCCAGGTCATAATCGGAGGGTTAATGAATGATGAAGTGCTCTGATTTTAACTTGTGTACGTTTGAATTTGCATACTCATTTTCATCTTTTCAATATCCATATGTCATATATCAAGAACAAGCACTTGTGAAATATTCAAAAGTAATAATTTAATTAATTAAAAAGTATTTTTTTTTACTTGGCGTAATATTAAACAAGCATGTAGCAATAAACTACATAAAAGTGTATCATCATTATGTTTTTACATTATTATTATAATAATTTAATTTTTGTATTGGATTATTATAATAGAAAGACTAATGCTAATGTCATATTATTAAGTCATTTTTACTAATTAATATTAGATCATAATTAGTCCGATAATAATAAAAACAATATAGAAAAACATGTGTTAGTGTTTGTATGATGATAAGGTTTGATTTGACATGTTTCTTTATTATAGCTGCAAAATGACATACGTATTTGGGTTTAATGTACGTTTGCATTGCATTTTCATGTATTACACTGCTCTGAAACGAATCAGTTTTTAAATTCTAAACAAAATGAATCAATGCAGCATTTTATGTGTAAATGAAAGACTTTCGATTGTCTTTTTACTGGAGCATCTCCTGCGAAACCTTACATTTATGCATCTTGGCAGAAGCTTTTATGCAAATCAGCTCGCATATTATTACAGTGAAACTATAAACCATCACGCTCAATAATGTAACAGCTCAATAACAAAACCCCTAGCAAAAAGTTGTAAAAGTGTAAGCTAAACGTGTGTGTGTGTGTGTGTGTGTGTGTGTGTTGCGCAGCAGGAAGTCCCGTGGCGAGGGGAAGAAGTGTCGTAAGGTGTACGGCATGGAGAACCGAGACATGTGGTGCACGGCCTGTCGCTGGAAGAAAGCCTGCCAGAGGTTTGTGGACTGAATGGACACGTGATGGACACCGGCTGGACTTCCCTCTGCATGTCAAGTCCCTCCACGTCTTTACTCCGGACCCCCGGGTGAGACCCTACACGTCTTTGTAGATCCCCTACGTCTCCGTGGAGGAAAGTTGCTCTATGCTGCAAAAAAAAAAAAAAACTATCGAAGAACAAACAAACAAAGAAAAACTGGGAAAAAGCTTGTAAAACTATTCCGCCCGAAGGTCCAAACTGACCAGGCTGTGCTTTTCTTTAAGAGCCTCTTTTGATTTTTCAACACCTTGTGTGAGGATGTTTCCACGCTCACCGATACTCTTCTCTGGCTCATGTCGGACCACCAGAAGACCCCCAGATCCTCCAGAATGTCCCGACACTGGGGTTCACGTAGCCTGTAGCATAAACCAGGCTGACTGGAAGTTCATCGATGCAACACAAACCAACCGTGACCACCACTGAGTTCACCAGTCGGGTGTTTTACCTTCAGGGAACAGTTGATCCCACTGCAAACAACTTGCGGGAACATCTTCTTCCTACCAAAAAGACCACGTGCCATTTTGTTTTTCCCGTTTTTGCTTCGCGAAACCGCCGAACGACTGAAATCCATCACGCGTTCCTCTACAGCTTCCTAAAGGAGGGAAAAAAAACGACAATTTACTATTTAAAAAGGCGGGTTTTTCCTTCCACCTTTTGTCTGAACTCACAATTGTAAGTAGGCAGTAATAAACACGGCCAGCTTTCTCCAGCTCCGCCACAACAGGAGAGCGACTTCACCTTGTCTTCTCTTTCTGGAGCGCGACGCCTGCACTAAGAACATGGCAGCTCAGTCTGAAAAAGGTTCTTACTATATGCAGTAATATCGCCAGCGTTCACAGGGTCTCATTCTGGAACACCGCCACAGGAAATCTTGAATGTTTTACTCTAAAGATGTTAGTAATTGCTTGTTTGAGCCCAACATTTAGTTTAATACCTGAAGGTCGACACGGAAAATGAAGAACGATATTTCTGTGCCCAGGATCCAAATCAAGTCGTTTCTCTAGAAAAATCCTCCAACGTGTCTCTTAACGTTTTTGGTTAAGTAAACACATTTGAGTAATAATTGAGGCTTTTTTTTTTGGTTTTTAAAGCTGCACAGAAAATTTCTCAAAGTTTTTACAACACCAGAATGTAACGTTTTGGATTACAAAAATAATTTGATCTGATTTTGGTGTTTCCGGACCGAGTTGGAAACCTATTGTCTTCCAGAACTTAAACATTTGACTTTAGTGCCACAAATTTATACGATATCCTGTTAAAACGATGCTCTTTGAACAGTTTTGTACTTCCAGGCATATTTCAAAAGAAAAGCCGGGGATATAATCAGATACGAAAGCAAGATATTTATGAACATTTTGTTGTGATTTTATTTTGTATGATTGTTTTTTTGTTTTTTTTTTACACTTTTAAGTGATGTTACTTATTCGCCGTGTGTCGCGGTGAGATGAAAGCACAGCTGAAGTCTCAAACACACTCCTTTATTCAAACACTTTTGAGTGACTTTATCCGAGACTATAATCCCTGAACCTAAACCCACACCCTAACCCAAACCCCAACTCTAAACCTAAACCCACACCCTAACCTAAACCCCAACTCTAAACCTAAACCCACACCCTAACCTAAACCCCAACCCTAAACCTAAACCCACACCCTAACCTAAACCCCAACTCTAAACCTAAACCCACACCCTAACCCAAACCCCAACTCTAAACCTAAA
>MU204349.1:3544991-3555553 GCA_017309775.1 Paedocypris sp. Pulau Singkep | reverse complement strand
CCCCAACTCTAAACCTAAACCCACACCCTAACCTAACCCCCAACTCTAAACCTAAACCCACACCCTAACCTAAACCCCAACTCTAAACCTAAACCCACACCCTAACCTAAACCCCAACTCTAAACCTAAACCCACACCCTAACCTAAACCCCAACTCTAAACCTAAACCCACACCCTAACCCAAACCCCAACTCTAAACCTAAACCCACACCCTAACCTAAATCCCAACTCTAAACCTAAATCCCACCTCAACCCTAAATCCCAACTCTAAACCTAAATCCCACCTCAACCCTAAATCCCAACCTAAACCTTCACCTAACTCTAAACCTAAATTCCAAATCTAAACCTAAATCCCACCCTAATCCTAAAACCCTAGCCCTTTAACTAAATCCCAGCCCTAAACTCCAAATCTAAACCTAAATCCCACCCTAACCCTAAAACCCTAGCCCTTTAACTAAATCCCAGCCCTAAACTCCAAATCTAAGCCTCAATCCCACCTTAACCCTAAAACCCTAGCCCTTTAACTAAATCCCAACCCTAACTTTAACCCTAAAACCCTAAACCCCAACCTTAACCCGAAACCCCAACCCTAAACATCTCAGAAGCTCATGCTCGTCTCCTCGTGCTATTCTAGACAAGGTTTTCAGAGATCTTTATAGATGTTTAACATCCAGTTGTTTACAATTATGAAAAACTTTTTTTTTCCTAAAAGGAAATTATTCTGGTTGTTTCTGAACAACAGCTCTCGGACCGTGCTAGACGCTCAACGTCTGGTAGAGTTTCACACGCTTGTCTACCATCACGTCGGTATATCGGCTGCTATTGTACTCGTGCGCTTAGGCCCGTGTCTCTCTGTGGAAGTGGTAGCCGTTTCAAAACTGGCTTCTCTGGGCTTGTTCGCTCTGAGAAAAGCCAACATCTATAACATGTTTAGCTCTATACGGCGGCACGATATCTGTTCAAGCCACCTGCTGAACCGTCTTTACAACTAGATGATCCTTGTTACATCAAGCTTGCGGTGTTCAGCAGTTCTTTAGCCTCTGGTCTTCTCTGGTACTGTGGTGACACGTCCTAGATGGAACTCGTACTACAGAAATATAATCCTAGTCTACCTGTGACGCTTGGAGAACACATTTTGGAATGAGATTCCAACTTTACTGAACTTCCGAGTCTTGAGCGGGAAAGTCTCGCCATCGTTCCACGGCCAATCACAACACGGGATTATGACCAATCTCAGACTCTGGCTGTCATGAATGCAGACGTTTAGGGCGAGTGTATATGTCCCACAGTCCAATCTGACGTTCTGGGCTGAATAATTGGACAGATGGTTCCCTCAGTAGACGGCTTACACCACGACTGCAGATCATTTCCAGATTGCACTTTTTCATTTGAGCGTTAAGTGTGTTTTATTGCAAGAAGCGGCACGACCCGATGGGATGGCTCCTTTTCCGAGGGCTTGTAGTGGTCGGCCATCGCTCCGTCTTAAAAGCAACGCGTATGGACGACTAGCCGTTTTTTTGTTTTCCCGTGAAGGGCGGACCCTTCCCGTTCAGGAATGTACTCGCAGGGGGAGATGGAGGAGTCTGACTGTGCCTTGGTGAGGTTTGGACACGAGAGGAATGTCTTTTTTTTCCGGAGTAGGCTTGCTCACGTTCACTATAAACGTGCAAAAATATATACGAATATTTACACTCACACAGATGAATAGAGCTCTTGCTTTTATTCCTGCTAAAGGCCTACTGACTTTGAAGAGGGGGGGGGGTGTCTTTTCACATTTGTACTTTGTAAAGGATTTTTTAGCTAGGGTGTTCTTAGTCTTGCGTCTGGTTGTCTTCGCCTGGGGTTTGTGAAACGCAGCGGGACACGTTAAACCGGGGATTGTTGATCGCAGCTGTGTTTTAAAGACCAGGGAACGTTTTCTGACGAGAAGCGGTGAGATCATCCATTGTTGTCAGGGACCTTGACTCCATCGCGTGGAGACGTCGCCGCTCACGACTCTCCCGACTATTTGACAGAACGTCTTCTTGATCTCCGGCCTCGCTGTCGGGAAGAAAGACCAACCACAACTTCCGAAAAACAAGGCGCACGCCCCCCGGCACTCTGAATGGATTATCTCACCGCGGACCATTTCAATCAAAAACCATGTTAACCTCAAGAACTCAGACTGTCGCACTGGATTTTTACACTTTTTCAAGTCTTTGCGGATCTTACTGTATTTTTAGTACTGCATGTGCATGCTGAACAAACTATGATCTGGATTTCTGTGTTGTTTGTGTATCTGAAAAGGAAAGAAAAAAAAACGTGGCCCAAGACATGGAGGGACTTTTACTGTAGAAATGACCCGTGAAAACCTCTTTCTCGATAACTGCGTTCGTTGGAACACGCCAGCTTCTTTCAGTACAACGTTTTATATAGAATGCCGTATATCTTCTATTAGTAGCCTGTCTCTTTTAGAGGCCTGTCTCTAATAAACGCCTGGCGTGAACTGGCAAGCAGATGTTATTCTATAGGATATATTATACTTTTTATTATATGTAACATTCAATTAAAAAAAAAATCAATAATATCCAGGTTTTTTGGACTAGAAACTGGCCGTCGAACAATTTTATGAATAAACTCCGCGGCTACTATTGGAAGATATACGGCAATGTTTTCATCTGCAATCTTCTCAATCTATTTCTCTGTAAAGGGACAATTCACTCGAAATGTAAATACCTAAAATAGTTCGAAACGTAATGCATAAAACGACAGGTTTGAAAATTGTGATGTTTAGAGAACGTCAAACTGTAATTTGGGTTTTTTTGTTTTGTATATCCACATTCAAGCCGTTTTATTTCTATTGGTCTTCACCCAGTGCTAACGTGCTACTGGATATTGGAGTGAATTGTCTCTTTAACAGGTGGAAGTTATAGGTGATAACAAACGAAAGTGGTTCCTTTAAATGACCTCAGAGAAAGAGAGAAGCGTTCATTGTGAACACGTTGTTCCCGTAGTCTCTTCCCTTGACATTCCTGTTTCAGATC
Source organism: Paedocypris sp. Pulau Singkep (assembly GCA_017309775.1). Classification (NCBI taxonomy): domain Eukaryota; kingdom Metazoa; phylum Chordata; class Actinopteri; order Cypriniformes; genus Paedocypris; species Paedocypris sp. Pulau Singkep. The sequence goes on along the minus strand of MU204349.1, from coordinate 3,552,530 downwards.
CCAGAAGGAAAAGGCATCGTTTGAGATGTTGTAATGTTCAAGACAGACGTGTGTGTAAAAGCAAAGGAACCAAGAGAAACTCAGGATGTCTTCATCTTTGCCAGCCGCTGCTCGCCAAGTAATAGAGGGAATAAACGCAGCAATTGAGATGTAAAGCCATATACAAACACAGGTCGACCTATAGCATCTACCGAATCAAACCTTACATTTACCAATCTCACTCTCTTCCTGCAGAGACCTGTAATTACCACTTTAATCAAACAGCTGATCAAGTATTATGAGTAAACTGGTCCGTCAGCAACATACGGCCCGCGGGCCGAAAGTGGCCCTCTGTCCCGATTGGTCCGGTCCTTTGAGCAAAGCCAAAGACGTGAAATGATTTTGTTGAAAATATAAACAAAATTCAGTCCTGTGATTAAAACACAGTAATACTATTAGTGTTTTAAAAAATTATGCAAATTGTTCAGTGGCCCTCACGAAAAAAAAAGGTGCTATACGTTCTAGACCTGAGGAGGATCCGATTCATGTGTCTCTGGACTCGACCCGATAGATGTATAGATGCACGTTGACTTTATGTAGATAGAAAGGAAGTGCTTTATTTGAGAAGGTCAGGGGAAAAGTCATCGGAAGATACGATAAAAATAGACAAAATACTGTGGTTTTGAAGAGGGACGTACCTGCAATCGCTTCCCGACCAGATTATAAAACGACGTGTAACTTTAAACCCTAAAGAAGCCCAAAGACTCAGTTACAAGTCGAAAAACGTTAAGAGCAAAACCAGAAGTCCGTCTGAGGTTCAGGATTTACCGCGCTGGTTTACCGCGTCGACTGGTTTTATTACTGCTGCTGTTGGCTCGTTGCCCGCGACGATAAGCTGAGGGAAGCAAATGTAGCTCGTTGGATTCATTAGCAGAAACTAGGGCCTTAACCAGATGATATTGGATACTCTATTTTGTCGTCGTCTACTTTGTCGCTCACTCGATACGATTATGCAACTTTACGCTTTGGTGCACATGGTTCACTCCGCAACACCCTATAACCGATATAAAAGAGTTATTTTTTCACCGCTCGAGCGCTATTTCGTCCGTGGAACAGAAATGAAATATCACTATCTGGATCAAATATCGCAATACGTGAAGTGAAAGCACTTGCTGTTGACTTGTTGAGTGTGGTACGATGTTCCGTTCCCTTTTCCTCGCGCCGTGAGAGAAACACTCGACTGTTATTTTCCGTCTCTTACCGGCTCTACTCGTTTTTAAATCGACGCTGTGTGTAAATACGACTGGCCATTGTGATTGTGCTACGGTGACAATGTTCTGGTGCTCGTCAGTGGTTGTTTTCTTTGGTGTGAGACCTTCTTTCTAAAGGTGCCTGTGTTTTTGCTCCTGGTTAATGGTTTGTGGAAAATAAAATTTTTCGGCAGCTGTTTACTAGAAACCCGCCTGTTGTGTTGTTATTTCTACCTGTGATCATTTCCTGCATCTCGTGGCTTAAACACCAACAAAACACCATAAAGGAGTCGTTTGTCGTTCGAAAATCTAAAATCTGTGTCTTCAGAGCTTTAGTAAAGGAAACCAGAAACCCCACGCGTGTCCTGAAGGTCATATACAAGAGTGCAACCAAAAAAAAAAAAAAAAAATCAAATAACGTAAAAGGAGTCGTTTTTAGTTCGAAAAACTAAAGTCTAAATGTGTTGTTTTAAAAATGCTTTTTAAAATTAGACTTTTATTTTGTCGCTTAAACTTTGAAGAAAGTTTTACAGCTCAGACGCGAGGGAAAAAAAAAAAGGCTGCATTTTCATCCTCTAAAAAAAGCATCTTTTCTTTTGTGGGATTTTGTCGTCTTGGCGTTAAAGGTGGATGACAGAAGTCATGGGCTAATCGGCCTTTAAAAGGGGGAAATAAGCCATAAATATTACACATTATTAAAATCAATCTAAATTTAAAAAATAAAAGGAGGTCTCAATTTCTGAATTTGTTTAGGGTCTGTTGTTTTTATAGAATAAGACTCTGCTCATCATCAGGGAATCGTCACCACAGTGCTAACATGGAGATACTAAAGTATATCAGTGTTTATAATAAACAGTCAACCAAAGCGAGTATGAACCTACTTTTTTCAGACTCCAACACTACTGTATGTGTTTAAAAGATAATCGAAATTCACAACAGTTCTACATTAGTGTGGTCTTCTGGTCCAATCCCAGTGCTCTTCCCACCTGTGGTGCCGGAAAAATGAACATCACCTGTTTCACTCGGAATAATGTTGTGTGTTTAGATTCTTCTCAGGAGGAGAAGCGCATTGGCTGGGAATTGAACCCTGGGCTTCTGTGAGGAAGGTGAGAATTCTACCACCTGACCATCACTGCTTGAGATCACGTGATGAGCAGTTGCTTCTCAGCCCGCGACGGCCATAAAGTCACCTTGAAAACGTAAACGTCGGGGCGCCATCTAGTGGCGGAAGTGCACACAACGCCCGCAGTGACTTGAACAAAAGAGACATTTACTCAAATAGTAATTTCTCACATCTGTTTATTCATTAAAAAATAATAATAACAGACACTACAAATAACTCGACAAAATATGTGTAAAATATTGATAACCCCCGAAATATGAATACCATATATGAACATACAAACAATTTAAAACCGATTCGAAAAAAAAAAATTGGTCCCCAAAGATCGTCTATTTGTAATATATTAGTTCTTTACTATACACAGGCATGAGTCTTTTATAGATTTGCTAATTTATAAAAGCCTAAAGCTTAGAACAAAATCTACACTCAATCACATGGTGTCATACCAGAAGGCGCTTCAACTTTCTACATCCAGTTAGTGTATAATAAGTGTATATAATTCATTACTAATATTGAATTTTTGTTAAAGATACCCCGTGCATCAATAAAACATTCTCACATATAAAGTCAAAACTGACATTAATAATGCTTGTGGTGGCTGTAAATTGTCATCAGAAATCTACATTTATGTATGTAAATCCAACTAATCTAAAATAAAACCCAAAAACAATGGCACCGAATGTGTGTGTGTGAGCGTCCTGCTCTGTGATTGGATAATCAACAACCGAGAGGGCGTGTCCTTCCTTCAGTACCAGAGCTGCTGGGATTGGCTCCACCTCCTCGTGACCCCGAAAAGGAAAGGTGGTTCATAAAAGAGATGGATGGGTATAGACTGGACATCGGCTGGATTTGAAGTCAACCACACTAACTAGGTTACAGGTCAGAGGTCAAGGTCGCCTGGATGAATGATTCGCATAGTTCTTATAATGAATGAGTGAACGTTAATCATAAAGTCTAACGTGCTAAAACATACACAGACAATCACGTCCTGTCTGGAAATGAAGAAAGAGGAAAAAGAGAAAGAGGAGAAAAGTGTGTGCTCTCTCTCTCTCTCTTACACACATACACACTCTCTCTCACTCTAACTCTATTTCTCTCTTCGTTAGTCTCTCACTTACAAGTTCCTTCACTCACTCACGCACACTCCCTCTCACTTGTTCACTCTCTCACTCTTCTCTTTTACTCACTCTCACACATTCACTCTCTCATTCACTTTCTCACACTCGCTCTCTCACTCACTCTCTGTCTCACACACTCATTCTCTCACTCTCACACTTTCTCGCTCACTCACTGACTCGCTCTCTCTCTCTCAATCACTCACTCACTCTTCTCTCTTTCACTCACTCACTTTCTCTTACACTCAGTTTCTCACTGACTCGCTCTCTCGCACTCTTCTCTCTTTCTCACTCACTCTTTTCTCTCACTCACTCTCTCATTCACTCTTTTCTCTTTCTCTCTCTCACTGTTTTCACTTTCTCTCACTCACTCTTCTCTCTTTCACTCACTCTCTCTCACACTCTTCTCTCTTTCTCACTCACTCTTTTCTCTTTCTCTCTCTCACTCACTCTTTTCTCTTTCTCTCACTCTCTCACTCGCTCACTCACTCTTTCCTCTTTCTCTCTCACTCACTCTCTCATTCACTCTTTTCTCTTTCTCTCTCTCTCTCTCTCTCACTGTTTTCACTTTCTCTCACTCACTCTTCTCTCTTTCACTCACTCTCTCTCACACTCTTCTCTCTTTCTCACTCACTCTTTTCTCTTTCTCTCTCACTCACTCACTCACTCACTCGCTCACTCACTCTTTTCTCTTTCTCTCTCACTCACTCACTCACTCACTCGCTCACTCACTCTTTCCTCTTTCTCTCTCACTCACTCTCTCATTCACTCTTTTCTCTTTCTCTCTCTCTCTGTTTTCACTTTCTCTCACTCACTCTTCACTCTTTCTCACTCACTCACTCTCTCCCACACTCCCTCACACTCACTCACTTTCACTCCAGCTGTGTTTTATTAAGATGAGCCGCTGTGACACAGAGTAAAATATAAGGTAAAAGCGGAGTAAATGGCGTTCAGTGTCTTTCCTGATGTGGTGTGATCGTTCCCTCAGGATGTTCATCCGCTGGCTCTCCATCGGCGGTGGAGTTGGGAACGCCTTCGACATCCCCGGAAGAGGAGGAGGACGGTGTGGGAGTCATTTTAGTCTGGAACGTCACAAACAACCACACCGTTCTGGGTGAGATTTGAATAACGTGTAGATTTTAGAACTGGAATAGAATACCTCCACCTTTAAAGTCTCCACCTTCTCCTCGAACGACCTGAAGGTGTGTGTGTTCCTGAAAATAAAAAGGATAACGATTTCTTTAAGTAGTAAGAGAGAAATGCTCAAAAAAAAAAAAAAAAAACACCATACAATTTTTCCACTATGTGCCATTCTGAAGGCGCTTTGACATTGCGTGTTTTTTACTCCACTAACACGTCTTACCTCATGACCGGCACGCTGGCAGAACGCTGTATGGAGCGTATACTGTCCGTCAGCGGTAGAGAAGACAGACAGGCGTTAGCAAAGCCGGACACGTAGAACGTTACTCAAGGGAGTTAAAGCCATGCACCACACACACGTCTGTAGCTTCAGCACGAGAAACAAAAACAACCCTACAGAGTCATAATATAAAGCTTTAATCCTGTAGGGACTTAAGAGTTGACACCAAGGCTGAGGTAAACTTATACATCTTCTTTAAGATGCTCCATGTATTTGCTACTCTTACAGTTGAAGACGACATTTTTAACCCACCCTGTGTTTTTTCTTTTTAATACTGTCAACGTGACGTTTAAGATAAAGACGATTGTGGATTGTAGGAAGATTGTAGTGTTTGTTTTACACAATGGAATGGACGTAAAATGTAGAATTTCACTGTACTGGTGGAAATGATTGTCATCTCCGATAATAACGGCCAGTTTGGCTTTTGCTTGAACACACGATTGAGTTATTTGCCGAAATGTGTTTGCTACATTTACAGTTGAAGACAAAATCTTTAGCTGTGTTTTCTTCAATGCTGCCAAAGTGATGTTTACGATAAAGACGATTGTGGATTGTAGTGTTTGTTTTACAGAATGGAATGGATGTAAAATGTAGAATTTTACTGTACTGGTGGAAATGATTGTCATCTCCGATAATAACAGTCAGTTTGCCTTTTGCTTGATAACAGGATTTAGTCACTCGCAGTAGTTCTCGAGCTTTAAGCGTCTACTGAGGAACGTTCTCTAGCTGATCCAGATGTGTTGATCTTCTGGCACAACTACAGCGTAAATCCCAACAGATTTGTTTTTGTAGATTCAAGACTGTCTGAGGATGTCTTTCATATTGTCTTTATTCTTATAGTCTTCGCTTTTCACATTTCCTTCAACTTTGACAAGATTCCCAGCACTAAAACAATAAAACACCCCCACAGCATTACGCACCCGTCACCATGTTTAACTGCGGGAATGGAGTTCTTGGAGTTTTGTTTCTCTTCTTTCTCCAAACATATCCGTGTCTCCTCAAAAGTGTCAAGGTTGGCAACCTTGCTGTGACTTTGACTAGCTTCCTGGCACATAACGGGCATATTTTGAAGCCCTGACTGTAGGCGCTTGAAAATGCTTTGATAAACATTTGCGTCCTTCTTCATCTTTATGAGGATTTCTCCCAAGTCCAAACTCGTCTTCGGCATGATGACAGTGATGACATACAATCTAGTTTACTTTCCTAAGCAACACTTGTTTGAGAAATGTTTAAGAAAACAAGGGAGCTAATAGCTTTGTCTTCAATTTTTATCTTCTCTTCAATCGCACGGAGAACGTGAACAAACGCTGGCTGAAAGCATGCAATGATGTACAAATGGAGCTCAAGTTCATGCAACACCACCCAACACTACTGCGCAATCTAGAACCCAGTACAACAGCGGGACCTTCTTACCCAAAAGAAAAGGGGTGTAATCTGGAAATGGCAGAAGTTGCATTAGCAGAAACACCTTTCAACACGGCTGGTATTGCAGCAGACACTGAGCTGACGCGTGGAGACAAGTTCACACACGTCTGCAGCGCGTCTCGATTCACATTAAACCCGGTGCTAAAAGAATATATTACGGGTTTCACACAGACCACTTTCACAAAGTCTGCATTGGAAAAAGATCTAGTCTGAAGAGAATCCACAAATAAAATAGGCCAATCTCAATAGTTTTTCAATTGAGCAACAAAATACACGTGTGGTGGGGCCATCAATTAGAATTCAAAATGTTATATTCAGGTTGGTTTCAAGCCTTGCCAAAACAAACCTGGATACATCATTTTGTTCAGGACCTTGCTAACATTGGGTTTTATGACACATATTACACATTTATAACACATTTTAATTATGGTCCTACTGCGGCTGTGGGTTTTTTTAATAACGGTTAAAACACTCACTCGTGCTAATTCAAGGTTTTGGTCATTGGTCATAGTTTAGTTAATGTAGCAATAAAAAAAATGTATATCTATTGATTGTAAAAATATCAATGGATTCACTGTTTCTAGAAAAAGCTACAGTTAATTAATTTTTAGTCAATGATTAACGTGACGCTTCATAAGATTCATAGAAAACACAGACTGGTGTTTGTTAAAGATCTGACACAGTGACCATCATTATCCATCATTAATATAAAAAAAGTAGTTTGTACGACTTGGTCTTGTTTTACAGTCCTACTTAAAAATAGTTTATGTCCTACTTAAGGCTTCAATTTCAAGCGAAAAGTGTTTTTGTCAGATGAACTCAATAATTGTGGCTACGAGGAGCTTATGGAGCAATCATGCACTAGTTACATTTAAAACCAGGACACGGTTTTACTAATTCAATTCATTTTTCCTCACCTCACATCTTCCAGCTTCCTGGTAATAGCTGATCCTACGTTGGAAAAGGCAGTGGTGGCCTTCTGACCCACCTGAGATAGTGTCTCTGAGGTCTTCTTATACCTGTCCACATCAGACAGAGTCACCAACGATCTCAGGTTCATCAGATGGACAAATGTGGAATCAGATTAGTGCCAAAAATACCAAACGTAAAGTTCGATAAAACGAACAAAAATGCGTCACATTTACGTTCGTTTTACATTTTTCTTTACATTTTTGTTTGAAACTTTTTTTTTTTTCGCTTCAGGTTTTTCGTTTACTTTTTTTTTTT